>PVIU01024103.1:0-26049 GCA_004026605.1 Ondatra zibethicus
AACCCATCAACAATGACACCAGGACCTATCTCTTCTGCATGTATTATCTTTTTGAGAACCGAGTCTTTTTGAATGCACTCCTTCCTAGGCCGGGAGGGATGGGGGTGGGCCTTGGACTTCCAACAGGGCAGGGCACCATGCCCTCTTTCAAGGAAGAAGGGGGAGGGAGGAGGGGTGGGGAGGTAGTGAGAGGGGACCGTGAGAAGGAGAAGAAAGGTAAAAATTTTATTTCTTTAATTATGTTTTTGAATGGAAAAAATAAAACAAAACAATGTATGGAAAAAAAAGAAATATTGTATCCGGATATAATCTGAAATATAGATGTGTATAATTTTGGGGTGGGTGTACAGTCACTGCTCTGAGAAGAAGTGATGCAACAGATGCCGTCACGCTGTTTTGGGACATTCTGGGTATCTTCCTCCATGGCTCTGCTCCCCACTTTGTTTATTGAGGTAGGGCCTCTAGTCTAAATATCCAGCTTGGCAGGGTGCGGTGGTTTGAACAAGAATGTCCCCAAAGGCTCACATATTTGAATGATTAGTCGCCAAGGAGCGGTACTGTTGAAGAAGGATCTGTTGGAGAAAGTGTGCCAGTGTGGGTGGACTTTGAATTATCAAAACCAGGCCCAGTCTTGCTCTCCCTACTGCCTGCAGATCAAGATGTAGAACTCTTAGCTAGTTCTCCAGCACCATCTCTGCTGGCACGCTGCCATGCTTCCTGCCATGATGATAATGGACTAAACCTCTGAAACTGTAAGCCAGCCCCAACTACATGTTTTCTTTTATAAGAATTGCTGTGGTTTTGGTGTCTCTTAACAGCAACAAATCAGTGGATTCTGGTCTCTGCCTCTTGAGTATTGAGAGTACAGACAGCTACATGCCTGCCCAACTATATGTTCCAAGGTTGCTAATTCTAGTCTTCATTCTTGTGGAACAAGCAGTTTATCCACTGAGCCATCTCCCGAGAGTGCAGTTTTTAAAGGACATGGTTTTAGGGTACGTCGAGGGTAATAGATCACAGTCAGGTATGCCTAGGCAGGTAGTTCAAAGTTACTGATTCTTTGAAAAGCATGGGACCTAAGGGTTGCCCCTATTTCCAGTCTCATTTTCTGCTGCCACAGCCTTGAGCATGTGAGAGCTAATCCACGAGCTTAGAGTACTCCCAGGCTCCATGCTTTCTCCTCTGCCAAGAACTGAACTGTTTGAACCATGAGCCAAAACATCCTTTCTCTCGTTAGTTGCTACAGTCAGGTTGTTATAGTGTGAGAAAACATATACAGTTACCTTCTCAAACTCTCCAAGCCAAAAAGCATGGCATGACCCATGATAGAAGCAAGGTATATTTCAGTGAGAATATTAAACCCTCAAGGGAATGATGTTTTCCACCCTGTGTGTCAGAGCCTTTCTTTTGCCTGACTCAAATTGTTGAACTAAGAAATTTTGCTGATGGCTTTTCTCATCCATGTAATCGTCAAACACATCCCGAGCTCTCCTACCCATAAGCTTGATGTCTGTGACATGTGTCCTAGAGAAGCTGCTCTTCTGTTGAATAACAGCATAGAAACTGTATATGTCATAAGGTGCTGTATTTAATATCACCACAATAACCTAAGTGACAGGAACAGCTACACTAAGACTGGTGAGAATGAGAAGGTTGAGAACGGTCCCACGTCTGGGAGCTGTTGTTTTGGTGCAGTCATGGTTCATCTGCATCCTAGACCATTGATATGGTCACAATTAGGAAGTTCTCTGAGCCTTGGCAGCCTAGCCTTGTTATGCAGGCTTGGTTGATGAGGTTGTCACCCACTGTTACTGCTCTAGTTGGTCGTGTGAACCTAGGAGAATGGAGCCTAAAAATGAGGCAGACTAAAGTCAAATGCAATAGCCAACTTTACTCAGGGTATCAGATGAATTATATTCTGAAGGCATTCTGAGAGTTAGGCAGGGTCATATGAACAAAGTTCACTTGAGTTCAAGTCATGTGCAGTCACAAGTGCAAGATCACATGAGTTTAGGCTTCTACAGTCTAGAGGGCAGGTCACATTAGTTCTGTATATATTCTAGAGGACAACTTCTGCTCGGAAACATCATTCTAGTGTAAAATGATAGGTAATCTAAAGGAAACCACTCCTATTATTACACCAGAGAGGGGCGCAGAAGCTCACACCAAGAAGAAACCATGTTATGGGGGACAGAGGTTACAAGACTTTCGTCTTGTTTACTTGGAATTTCCTCAGAAGGTCTCAGAAACCTCACATGGCTTCCTTCATGGACTGTGTTCTAGCACCATCTTCTGAGCTCTGTCTCCAAGTCCCTTTACATGCTCTCCACGCTCTTGTGTAGGTAGACCGCTCCTAGCCCTCTGCTTGGTATTCTGGTAACCAGCATCAGCCTGAAGCTCTCCAGAGGCTCCTTCCACTAACAAAACAAAGACAATTCTGCCACTTTGGGAAGTTTAAATGGCTTTGATTCTCTGGGCTAAGAACCAAGTGGAAAGAACAAAGACAAAGAACAAATACCTATTTATATACTCTCAGTGTACTATTGTAGATGGAAGCTTGTGTCCTGCAGCTGTTCAGTCCCAAAGAAACACACAGAGGCTTAGAGTAATTATAAACTGTTTGACCTACTACTTCAGGCTTATTATTAACTAGCTCTTACAACTTAAGTTAACTCATTTCTATTAATCTATGTACCACTCTTTTTGGCTGGGGAGTTAAGAGGTAAGATGGCCATGGTTTTGCTCCTTTGTCTCTCTGATATCTCAGTATTTTCTCCAATATCACCCTGGGCTTTTACTCTTAAGACCTTTTAAAACACGTGCTATATACTATTTTTAATGGTGACTATTGCTGTGTGACATTCTGACAAAGGCACCTAGAACAGCACTTTACATATCATAAGTGTTCATTACCTATTTGTGTTTTGGTGAATTATGTCTCCTTGGGAATTATGAATATTTGTTTGTGTGTTTCTTCCATCTGAAATTTTATTCTCACCTGGATCTTGTTGATAGTATGTTTGGGTGACTATTTCTTCTTATTTATAATGTATTAATGCTGCTGCTACTGTATTCTAAATAAATATCAAATTGACTTAAAAATTAGGAAAATTCTAGTGGTATAATGGTGTGAGAGATTAGAAAATCACTTTTACTAATCCTTTCATCTATTGGTAATCTAAGCCAGTGATTTCCCAGGAATGTCTCACAGTGCCTCTGCACTGCTCTCGTGTTTTATCTTCATTATCATCCATGACACTGAAGGATAATATCATGTTTCAGTTTCATGGGGAACTTGCAAAACATTACCAGTACTCTATAGCTCCCCACCCACCTGGGCTCAAATAACTTGCTCTTTTAGAAATGGAAAGTGCATCAATTTATTTCTTGTATGTGTGCAGGTACACACATGCTATGGTGTACATGCAGAAGTCAGAGGGTAAGATGCAGGGGACTGGGATTGTCAGCAGGCTTGGCATCAAGTGCTTTTGTTCAGCGAGCCATCTTGCAAACCCTAATTGATTTCAATTCAGCTGATCTCAGTCATTTGTACGAACTCATGTTTAACTAATAGAACTAATAGAACTAATTGGTTGGAACTAATAGAAATACAATACATGGAAGTGCTTATGAATGAATCTATCTATCTATCCATCATCCATCTATCTATCTATCTATCCATCCATCTATCTATTTATCTACATATCTATTAATCTGTCTCTACCTAATCTTCCATCTGTTCACTGTTGTTAGTATACTCTTTTGCCAACTGTGTTGACCTAGAAGTAATGACATTCCAGTAGTAACAAACATCCCCAAAACCAATATATCCTAGTTGCAATAGCATTTTCTAATAATGCCAATTTCTAATTAAATAAAGTAGGGATCTTTGAAGAGATGTGATTGTAAGACTGAAGAAAAAGAAATACATGGTACAAAACTGTAGCACCTTACAGTGGCAGGATGTATGGAGCTACTGAAGACAAAACTCCACAACAATGGAGCCAAAGATGTACCTAAGTCAATAGGAGGTGATAGTGATGGACAGAGCTGGAACAATTAGAAACACAAGAATAAAGGAGGGTTTGATGACAGACCACAGCGTAAAATACACAGCGTAAAATAATTGTATTAATAATTAAATCAATAAATGATGAAGAACAAATAAACCCCCTGATGCAGAAGTGACCCAAATAATTCATATAGTTACTATTTTTTTCCAGGAAGGGAGCATGAGTCTCCACTCTGCATGTAGTGCTTCTATCTAAAGAGTATGGTATGAAAGGAACTGTGCTATGCTGTGGTTTGAGTGTTAAATGCTTCTCAGAGGCTCATGGGTTTGAAGACTTGGCCCCCAGTTGGTGGTGCTGTCTGGAAACCTTGGATGGCAGAACTTTGCTGGAGGAAGTGGGGCTCTGAGGCTGAGCATTGAATTTTTATGGGCTGGTCATACTTTCTGTGTACCCTCCATTTCCTGAGGGTGCCGTGTCCAGTGGTCTACTGCCTTTGCCACCAGCCCTCTCTCACATGATGGGCATACTCCTTTGAGCTGTCAGATGGAGTGAAACCTTCCTCCCCTATGCTGCTTCTTGTCAGCATTTGTAGCACAGTGGTGAAAATGTATTTACCACATCTTGCAAATGGCGAAGCTTAGAAAACAGTACTGGGTGAAGATCAAGGTTTAAGTAATGGTTTGAGTGATGTGTTGATATCACATGCCAACCATATCATATCTACCTTGGTGTTCTTCCTCTTACAGTCTGATAGAAACAGTCACAGATGCTCGACAAACTGCAAATGAGAAAAACATGTTCATCTGAGATACCACCTAAGCCAAAGGATGCTAACGAGACACTGGGACTAAATGTGTTGCTGTGCCCACATGGAATCCTGGGCCAGGTAGAAGACATCAGGAGGACACACTTAACCTGAATTAAATACAGATCATAATACTGTATCACTATTGGTTAATTTTGATAAATGTATAGTACTAATTTTGCTTTATATTCATGATTTTTCCATAAATCTAGACCTAGGTAAAAAATGGAAAAGCATATTTTAAAAAATAAGAAAGAAAGCAACTTCCCCTTTCTCTTTCGCTGTGTCCCAGATGAAATGAAAAGCAGGGGCTGACTCATCTGACCACAGCTGATAGCCACTGAGTCTGCTGCTCAGCTCTAAACAGAATTATTTTAAACTAAGGTGTGACTTTCTGATAGGTTTAAATTTTCCACTGGTATTACATTTAAAAGAGGATGTTGTTTACTCAGCTCTCAAAATATAATCCCCAGGACATATGTGACAGCAGAGCCTCTTTGACACACTGTAGTTGTGACCTCTGTGGGCGAACACAGAGACAGAAGAGACCTCCCAACAGGCAAAGCTGTCGAGTCTGCGCCATGTGAGGAGAGATAAGGTGTGCAGTGGGACAATGGGCTGCCATGGGCTCTGGTACAGACAGACCTGAGCTCTGGCCACGAGGCCCGCATTTTTACCTTCGTGACTTGTGATATGCTCAATCAGTCTTGGAGCTCATTACTTTAGAGAGTGCCAATTAAAGTTGTGTTATTGTGCCTAGGACATAGTATATACGTGTATGAAATGTAAATATAAAGCCTACCACACTGATATTTTTTATATTTTTCTTGAATTTTTATTTACTATGTGAGGGAAGAAGGGAGGGAGGAAGAAGGGGGGGAATTTGTGTGGAGGTCAGAAGAGAACTTTTGTAAGTCTCTTCTCTTCTTCTACCACGTTTATTCTAGAAATGAACTCAGTGGGTCAGACTTAGCAGTAAGCACTTTTATCATGAGCATCTCTCCAGACCCACATAGACTTTTAAATAATTGTGGTTGTGACTTATGATAACCACCCCACCATCATTATTATCCTCGCTGTCACCATCATCATCACTGACACCACCATCATTATTACCCTCACCGTCACTATCATCACCCACCATCACTGACACCACCATCATTATTACCATCACCATCATCACCATCACCGACACCACCATCATTATTGCCCTCACCGTCACCATCATCACCGACACTACCATCATTTTTGCCATGGCCAGCAACATCATTATTTTCAACATTTCCTTGGCTTTTAAGCTGAGTAACCTCGGACAAATTACTTCACACCTGGCCGCTTCAGTTAGCTCATGTAAAATAGGGATTAAAGCTTAAGTTTGTTTTGGTTTATGGTGGTACATGCTTTTAATCCCAGCACGCAAGAGACAGGGACAGGAGGATCTCTGTGAGTTCTAGGCCAGCCTGGTCTATGTTGCAACCTCCATGACAGTCAGAACTACACTGTCTTAAAAAACCCAAACCAACCTTTTATGATTCCGGCATTACGCTGGCCTGCCCTGTCATCTGGCAGGATGTACCCAGGCTGTACCCTGGCCAGCCCAGGGTCCTAGTTTGTACATAGGAGAAAAGGTCCCTGTAAGAAACAAGCTGAGCCCACTCCTGGTCTCTCCAGCTGTTCCTCTGAGGAGGCAGGAGGACGTTCCTGCTTCTCTTTTCTCTCTTTGTCCCTTCTCTCTTCTTCATGCCATTCTCTCTGAGGAGGCAGCTATCTCTCTCCCTCTCTGTCTCTCCTGTTTTCTCTCCCCTTCCTATTCCCTTTATCTCAAATAAACTCCACTCATTAACTCTTGTCTGCAAAGCGTATTTGTCTGTCCCTCACCTGCCATTGGACGCCACAAGGGTCCCACTCGTGCTGAGTTACAACACAACCAACCAAACAAACAAATTTAAGTTTCATACAGTGTTCCTTTGAGGATCATCAAAGATGTTGTTATTGTGTGTTTCCTTCTGTGGTTGGACATAAACGTTAGTAACTATTTTCATCTAACAAATTCTGTCTGCCTGTCTATCATCTATCTTTATCTGTTATCTATCATCTGTCATTTATCTTTATCTATTATTGGTCTGTCTAACTATCTGCTGTCTTTCTATAATCGATCCATTTCCTATCTCTTTCATATTCAAATGAACAGGTCCAAGTTCTCTGCAATTTGATAAACAAAACAGATTTAGAGAGTTTCTTGTAGAGGAACTCGTAGTTACTGGAGACAAATACTATTGAAAAAGCTCAGAGGCCTACTTTGATATTCATTGTTTCCAGAAAAAAATTCTCAAATAATGCATACAAATGAAGGAATCTTAACCTGCAATGAAAATACAGGTTTTAAGAAAAATGGTTTTAAGAAAAAAACATTAGTTTTGAATGACACCAAAGCTATTAGATTCACATTATCTTGAATTGAGAGTATAAGATAAAGCTAAAGCCATGGAGGTTGTTGCTAATTAAAGGTTACCCTTAATTAATAATTTTATGAATAAAAATATTGTGGGTATTTTCATTAGTAATTTTGAATGCTCTGAAGCCTTGGGCCAAGGAATACCTCTTTTAGTTTTTAATGCAGCTGCCTATATTGCAGCATCCTTTGTGGACAATAAAATTGGAAACATTTATATTCTCACTGAGATAAGAACACAGTGGTTAGATATGATTGGTTATTCTAGACCATTCCCTTGCTTCTGCTACCTATTTAAGACCACAGACAGACTCATTTTCACCTCCAAATCCAGCCAGCAAACAGACAGACACAGCACCCAGATGGCCTGGTTGAGTCTAGCCCCGAGGTCTTTTGGATTTATTAGGGATTTTTCATGGTCTATGGGAAGGGCTTGCAATGGAATTTGCCCTGGGAACCGGGATGTACACCAGCAGGACAGGCAATGGTTCTACTGGCAAGTGGGCGTGTTAACTGTTTTGCTTCTGTGACAATATACTTGACAAAAGCTACTTAAAGAAGAAGGGTGTGTTCTCCTTCATAGTTTGTGGGCATAGTCATGCATCAGGGGTGTGAGACAGCTCATGTTACATCTGCAGCATGTCATGCAGCAGGGGTGTGAGGTGGCTTGGTCACATTGCATCTGCAGCCTGTCACACAGCAGGGCTGTGAGGCGGCTGGTCACATTGCATTTGCAGCCAGGAGCCAGAGATGAATGTCGCTGCTCAGACTTCTTCTTTTCATTCTGCCTGGGTCCCAAGAACACATAATGGTGCCACCATATTCAAAGTTGCTCTTCCCACTCCAGTTAACAGGAAACTCCTTCATAGATATGTGTAGACTTTGGGCTCCTAAGGTTCTAGGTCCAATCAAATTGGCAATATTAGCCATGCCCGTTGGCAATTAGCTTACAAGATGCCTCTGGCTCTCTAATTTCACTTTATTTTGCACTCTGGAAATAAATGTATAATGTACATGACAGCATAGCAGGGGTTCAAGATCTTGTAGTTTTAAGAACATTAAAGTCAGAGCTCACATCTACCTATGTCTTCCGGCTCCATGTCTTCCAGCTGTGGAACTTGGGTCAAATTATTTAATCTTCCAAGACTCAGTTTCCTTCATTGTATAAAGTGAAGATGATGTTCATACATCTCACTCTGCACAGCTGTGTATGGAGAGGAAATGGGTTGATTGTGTGTAAGTATGGGATGAAATGCCCAACCGTAGAAGCCGCTCACTGTGAGCTGATGCTACCTGTGTATTTTCCAGTGGAAAATAAGTGACAAGATAACATTTGGATGTCAACCTTTGCAAACCCTGGGACCTTAGAATGCAATAAGGGGACTGGAGAGGTGACTCAGCAGTAAGAGAGTTTGCTGCTCTTGCAGAGAAAACACGTGTGTTTTCCAGCACCTATGTTGGGTGGCTTACATGGCCTGGGAGTCCGGTTCCCAACTATCCTAGTCCCTCTTCAGGCCTCTTTGGGCAAATGTATGAACATGTGTGCACGCCCACACAGAGAGAGACACATAAATCAAAATGGAAATAAAGTCTTAAAAAATTAGGTAAAAGGCAACACAACCAAAATCTCACTGTAGCGAACAAGGAATTCTGATCTCTCTTACCCCTCAAATGTTTTTAAGGAGTTAGAAATGTCTCTTGCTCATCTGAATGAACATGTATGGGAGCCTTTGGTTCCTCTGTTTCTCCCTGACATGCGCGCACGGTTAAAAAACTCCAGTAAAGATAATAACCAAGTTCTGGTTGTGAATGTGCGGTTGTTGTTCATCCTGTCTGCCCCATTTTCTGCCTCCTATTGAACTTGTCTTCCGTCAGCTCCTCATCCACCTTGAACTTGATTTCCTGTGTTTCTGGTTCTCAAGCGTATCCAGGAACCACATATGTAGTACGTATGTATATATGTGCTCCTGTATGTATATATGTTCTAACACACAGCTGCTCCTTTCACCTTATACCAACTCCTTTCTCTTTATCATGAGAACGTACACTTCAGTAATGTACACATACCCACTGTCCCTCTCTCCAGAGCCCCCTTGAATTGGGCCAAAGGGAAGAATTCTATAAAGTGTTCCTTCTCTGTAAGTCCTAGCTGCAGACATGATGATGTTTATTTGGACAAGTATTCTGTTTGGGAGAAATTCTGCCTCTGGCTTTGAAGTCTCATTTAACATAATCCGTTTGTACTTTGCTCTTTTGTCTCTGTAGCTCAGTCCTCCCCAAGGCCAGTCACCTTTCCTCTCTGGTTTTCAATTATCTTTGTTGCTTTTATTCTCATCTGCAATTTTAGTTGCTGCCTAGCAATTTGAATCAGGGTGTTCACCCTATGAGAGTTTCTAGAGAATAGCACCCTGGATAATAAGTGCTGGGTGACAGGCTCCACTTTCTGTCCCCATCGTTCAATGGTGAGGAGAACGAAATACAAACAGCAAGCCAAATCCTAGTTTTTCTTTCAGGTCATTCTTCTGTTCATTTCACTGAGTGCCAGAGCCCTGTATCCTTCATTTACGTGAAGAACATTCGACACTAGCATTAAAACAAAAATCAGTCCTGTCCAAACATAGATTGGAGGCTGAGTTTGAAGACATTGAAACAACATGTATAAGAATCATCACTGTGAGGTTTGGTTTTATGGGTTAAAAAAATCCCAGCAACTTGGTGATTTATACAATCTATTTTTAGAAAGCACTTTCCACATATGTGACCTATTTGAGCTGGTATATAAAAATGCAATTTTTATTTGACAGTTTTATATTTTAAGCACTTCATGTTGCCATTTTAAAAAACTCAGATGTGTTGTTTTGTTGGCAGAGGTAGTTTGCAAACTAATGAAGAAGTAAGAGAGGAAATTAGCTTGAAGCTGCAGAGTATTTGCGACCAGAAGGTAAAGAAAGGAGGTTCTGGAGTCTGGAAATAATTATCATCCCCGCCACTGTTCCCCATTAGCATTGGCAAAAGACCTAGGGTCTGACAGCTAAATTAAAGCCTGCTACCCAGTGAAAAATTAGCCACAGAAAGCTGATTTGGGTAACATTACATCGCGCCACTTACGGTAGAGCTTGGCGGCTTGGTTCCATTCCTAAGACCCATGCGGGGTAAGGCTGCTGTGAGAGTACGGAGTGATCCACCTACAGCAGCAATGTTTACAAAGCAATTCAAGGGGGAACGTGCTCAACAGAATTCATTTTTAATACATGTATTGATTTCTATAAGCTTTTGTACAAATATAGATTTGTGTTAATGTATCTCCCTCATTCCCTTCTCCTCTTTGTGTCTCCTAGGCATTGTCACTTCTGCTGCCAGACCACGCATGATTTTATGTGTCTATATAACATCCAGGAGGCATCAGTAAAGGCATACTATGCTTTTTAAATGCAATATTATTTTTAGAAATAATGATTGGAATCTGAGAGTTGAAGTCAGAAAGACAAGGCTGTAAAACTCTCTTCAGCATTGGTGGTTGTTGATATAATGACAACATTTCAGAATCTTAGTTTCCTCACTTGTAAAATATGGATAATAAAATTATTTTGGTGTGTATGTAAGTGTGTGTGGGCATGTGAGTGCACACACACAAGCTGCTGAAGATGAAACCAGGGCCTTGGGCCTATTAGGCAAGTGCTGTACCACTGAGCTGTACCCTAGGTTCTAAGATGACCTACTTAAATCAGGTTGCTCCGGAGTGCCTGTGCCTCTCTTACTGGTAGTGGTCTTTCATGTGTATCCCAGTGAGTCACGTAAAAACGAGCCTTTCTAGGCCAGGCATGAAGACCAAGGATGCCACGATGCCCAGGTATCCCGCAGGTCTCCCATGACCCTTGAGCTCCGCCATTGTCGTCCCTTCACTGTGCGGAACATTTTATGTATGTGTATACTTAATAAAAGGCATCTGTCCATTTGTTAATTAGTCATCTGGGAAGTGGGAACAATGAAGAAATTAAAATATAATGCTGTGGGTTGTTTGTCTGGTTTTGTATAGGCCTGCAATTCCACTTACTTGTTGGGCTAAAACAGGGAATTTGTAAGCTGACACCTGCTTGGGGTACAGAATGAATTCAAGGCCACTTCAGGAAATGTACTGGTACCCTGTCTCCAAATAAAAGGTGAAAATAAAAGGGTTGGAGCTTTATGTCAGGGGTGAAGTGCTTGCTTAGCATGTCCACTGTGGCACTGCAAAACAAACAAGAAAACTCTCAAATATAATGTTACTTAAAAGAGATGAACCTGGACTCACTTAGAGGTAAGGTGATGAGGGAGGACCAGGACCACCTGATGGATGGTCGCATGCAGACTTCTCAGAGGTTAAGTGGAGAGGGAGGACTGGGACCACCTAACGGATGGTCACATGCACAGACTTTGTATCTGTTAAAAGTGTTCACAGAAGGGGCCAGCAGCACAGCTTAGCAGGCAAAACCCATGGTCCATCACTCCAGCTCCAGGGCACACCTTTCTCTGGCCTCCATAGGCACCTGCACTCCTGTGCACATGCATAACTAAAGATAATTCAAGAAATCACCAAAAATGAGATATAAAAACATCTTTATCATTCTAACCTTGAGGAATGTTCCTTATGAAAATAAAAGCACTAGGGTGTAAAGGTGAGTGCACTAGCATGTTTATTAGTGCAATAAGAATGGCTAAAAGGACGGGTTGGGCAGTGGTGGCACACACCTTTAATCCCAGCACTTGGGAGGCAGAGACAGGTAGATCTCTGAGAGTTCTAGGTCAGTCTGGTCCACAAGAGCTAGTTCCAGAACGGCTAGGGCTGTTACACAGAAAAACCCTGTTTTGGGAAAAAAAAAACCAAACAAGCAAACAACAAGAAAAGAATGGCTGAATGGACAGTAAGCCCAGTGCTGAGCACTGGTGTGCCAGCTTTAGAGGAATGAAGATATATAAGGAGCTTGCATGCACTGCACATTAACCCAGACAAGCTGTGCTCTGCTCTGAGTCCAGGTCTGCTCACCATTTCATACTCCTGTATAAACAAGGAGAAGTTTGTTATTTCCTTCCTGGGAGAGAGAAGGGCACTGGCCGAAAGGGGACAAACCGTTGCCCTTTTGCTTGCGAGCTCTGCCTTATGGCCCCAAGCACACACTTTGTGGTGTGAGATGAAAACCCAGTCAAGTCCACAACAAAGGCACTTCCTCCTGACTGCAGATACAAGAAGAGAAAGGTGGGGGTGGGTGGTTTGTGTTGTAGGAGCTTGAAGCATTGGAAAGATGGCTGTGTGTCCTAGGTTGTCTTTAGAATTTTCAAGGTGTCTTAAAATGATAAGTTGTAGCTTCTAGGCTAGGGAACACATGGGCCATCATTACGGATATTTCCTAAGGAAGAGAGAAAAGGGGTTGTCATGCTGCTGGGGAAGTAACCAACAGTCTACAGTAATCAGACATAGCTTTTTAAACCTCATTTCCCTAAGAAATAAATATAAAATTACAAAGAGGCTCCTGTCATCTTGATTTTTCCTTGGATCACCTATGATTTCCATGAGGGACGGGACAACTCTTATCTCAGAGAACATAATTGGTAAGTTTGTCAATGTTTTTATCAATTTGGGGCCCAAGACCTTGGAGAAAAGAACCTGATTGGACGTTTTCCCATGATGTTTACATAAAATTAAACCAACATTTTACAGACTAGAAAGCCAGCAGAGGGCGATTCATCTACCAGCATGTCTCTCGGTCAGGCCTGCAGTCTCCCCCCCCCCCGCCGCCCCAGCTTGTTGCTAGAGAATACAATGGCCAATGCAAGGGTAGTATTCTTGAGGTGACCATGTTAATCTATTGAGTACTATTATTTACTAGGCATCATGCAGCAGCTTTGTGTTTATCATGGATGTTTAGCTACAACCCCGACCTCAGTCTCCCCATCACTGTGCCACTGTGTGTCCCTTGGTAGGGAGCCACCGGTCTAGTCGTCGTTGCTATCACTACAAAAGCTGTTTCAGACAGTTCTGTGCTCATTTCTACCAAGGTGGCTGTGTTGAGTCAGCTTCCTACCATAGGAACAGGGTACCTGACAAAAACAGAGCAGAGGGTGAAAGGTTTGTTTGGGCTCCCTTTCTCAGAGGTGTCAATCTATCCTCACTTGGTTCTGTTGACTCTGGTCCATGGTGAGGCAGAGCAGACAGGAGGCTGAGAGGTGGATGAGGGCAACCTTCAAGAAGACCCCACTTTCTAAAGTTTCTGCCACTTCCCAGTAATTCCACCAAATTAAGAATCTATTAATTTATTAGTTCATTGATGAGGTCAGAGTCCCCAAGATCTAATTTCCCTATAAAGGCCCTACCTCTTAACACTGCTATATGAGGGGAAATCAGTCATATGGTCCTTGAGGGGGCACTTTAGATCAAAATCATAATAGATCTTATACAATACATTTGTTAGATTTTTTTTCCTGTACATTGGCCGTGAGTCACTGTGGATTTTTTCCCTCTCTAAATAAACTTTTTTTTTGAGTTTCAGAACACTCCAAATATATATTTTTTACTAATGGATTTTTCAAAACAACTTCTTCTCCTTTCTAGAGAAGTGTGTGCCTGTCACAGATTGTATTTGGACTTGTAATGTGGCAAGTAGAAAACCTGGGGAAAGAAGAGAGGGTGGGCATTGAAATTTCAGGTGAGCTATTTCCATAACACAATAGCATCTGGGCAAAACCATCACATTTTCCCCACCTCAGTCCTTTGGAGTCTGAAATAGGCATTGCAATAACTGAGTGAGTGGTTGTGTGGGTCAAATGAATTGATACCACAGAGACAATGGAAGCATAAAACAGTGTGTTTAGTCAGAATTTGATGGTACATGACCATAATTCTTCTGGAGAAGTAGAGGCGGGAAGTGTAAGACAAGTTACCCTCCGCTACAGAGTAAATTGGAATCCACCTTAGGCTACACAAGAAATCGCTAAGTCTCAAAAAAAAAATCTCACAGATAAAAATCTTCACATGTATCATTTTTATGTGTATTCTCAAAGCAATTAGCAACATTTGGACAACCTCCATAATGACATGCATCAAATGTGTGTGAAGAACAGGATAAATTTATCTCTAAAGGACTAGAGATCTCTTTAAATTGTAAAACAAACACTAAAATCTAAGTTTCATTGTTTCATTGACTGGTCAAATATTATTGGACAAATACATTCAGGGATATAGAGTAGAAGAAAGGAAAACATTATGCTGTGTTTTATGCTGTGAGTGATGATCAACTCTTGGGGAGTATCACTGTGGGTTTAGGCAAGAAAATGATGCTTGATTTTCTATTCCTAGGCTGCAGTGTCAGTGCAGTAATTAAGAAAAAAGAGGAGTTGAGCCCATGACTCTTTCTCAGTTCCTCTTGCTTTTGTGAGACCCTATGTACCTGTGCCATTATCAAGCACTGACATCCTTGTCTCCGAATCTCTTTCATTGTGCATATAGCTGTAGTGTTGTCGACAGTTTAGCTATTTCTTTACAGCCAAAAGATTCCACAATGGTGTAATCAAGGAGGCATAGAAGCTAATTAACTATGGTTGGGTTTTGATTCCCATTCAACTTTCTAATAAGAGCTTTAACAATTAGGTTTTGTAACAGCATGTGGGTGGGTTCTTCTGGTATTCTCATGGACCTGTGTGTGCATATAAAAACGTTAAGGCTCTTACATGTGGAAAGATACCATAGGAAGTGGTGAAATGTCTCAGTATGAATGCTGGAGTGATCAGGCACCTTTAGAAGCAGCACGTAGGTTGTCAGGGTGGAGGAAGGATCTGTGGGTTGCTTTCTGACTCTCAACCCTTGCTCCTGAGAGTTACTCCTGTCTGGTCCCCACTTTTTCTAGCAAAATAAGCATGTTGGGTGGAACAGTCTCCTCTGCAGCAGAGGTGTTTGTTCCTCTTCACATCTGGTCCTTGATTCCCTTGAAGCTGAGTTCAGGCAGACGGGACATGCTCAGTTTCAGCTGTGTGGATTTCTAATCTTTGTGCCAAGATTTATGACCAAACCAACTTAAAAGGAGGAAACTTCCTTTTGGTTTACAGATTCAGACGGCTGCTTAAGGTTGTGGGCTGGTACTGAGAAGAGCCAGGTGAGCCATGATAATAACAGGCTGCGGAGCTGCTGGTTCACATTGTCTGGGAAGGAGGCGAAGAAGAAATAGGGAGCCCATGCCAACTGCCTTCTTCCTCCTTTTCCTTTCACCCAAGTCCCCCACTTGCAAGGTGGTGTTATCCACAGCCGGGTCTTCCCCACTTTATTTTCGTCCCACATGTCAGTCATCTCTGGAAAGCCCCTCACAGATACACCCAGAAGTGTGCTTTCCCAGTATCCTCAGCATCTCTTGCTACAGCCAAGTTGTTCAGACTTTAAGCATCACAGACAACTTCTTTTGTCTCTTCCACTTCCTGCTAATTTTACCTTTACTGGCACTGCTGTTGTAAGAAAAGTTTCTAACAACAACAAAAACAACAACAACAGACTCCCAGTAGTCTAAAATGTGTATACTGTATAGCACAATGTGGCCTGGGAATTCATTTCTCCTTGAAGCTTTTGTCTGCTACATTGTTTCTAGATAAAGTCTCTGCAGATATGACTAAACCAAGGTGCAGTCACATTGCATCAATGGTTATCCTTAGAAGAGCGAGCTTTGCTTCTACACGGCAAAAGAAACAATTAACAGAGTAAAGAAACCTACAGAATGAAGGAAAATCTTGACCAGCATCCAAGCAGTAAGAGAACAGACCAGTCAACAAATGGGCTTATTCAGTGAACCGATGGTTCACAAAAAAAGGAGATTCAAATAGCCAGCAAACACACATACGAAAACATTTATAATCTCACTAGCCATAAAAATGCAAATTAAGAGCACATTGAGATTATCTCTTACCCTAGTCAGAATGGTATTTATAAGAAAACAATATGAAATGCTTGTGTGACTGTGGACAAAAGGAAATACAAGATTTATATTTCTATTGCAACCAATGTGGTGGCTTCTCAGCACTGGGTCCATCTGACCCAGTTATCTTCCCGGTATTTACCCCAAAGACCACAAAGTCCCTGTATCACGGAGACACTTGCACATCAGTGATCACCGCAGCATTCTTCACAATGACCGAGGTGTGGAATCCGCCCAGGCATCCAGTAACGAAGAGTGACTAAGGAATGTGCTCTCCACACAGAATGGAAAACTTCCTGCCCTGAAGAAGAACGCGATATGTCATCCGCAGGAACATGGATGTAACTGAGAGTCACACCAAGAAAGTCAGTCAGTCTCAGAAAGACATTTTCTCATATGCTAGTCCTAAACTTTATATAGTCACATAAAACCAAGTATATATGGATTAGGTAGAAATGAAGTGGAATTTTCTAGCAAACAAAAGGGAGTAGGGATGGGAGAAAAGGAAGGGTAGGAAGAATGAGGCAGGAGAGGAATATACTCAACTTAGAGTACATACTCTTGAGCAAAACTTGAAAACTTAACAAAAATAGAAACAAAAACTGTTTTTCACAATGGGAACTTTTGATGTCCATGATGATTTGGGAACTAAATAAAGGCACTGTCAAACAACAGACAAAACCCAAATAACTGCCCAGTTCTGTTATATAAAACCCAGTCACCAAACGAGAGCCAGCCACTATAGCAAATTGGCAAATCTAGGGTTGCACAAAGTGAGGTTTGGTGAGAATTCACAGAAGCAGCATGGTGTCCCAATTCTCAACACAATCAAACGTCAGTTGAAGAGGAGTCTGGGTATTGACGATCACGATGCCATGCTCACTCAACTGTCTGACACTCTGTTCTATAGGGCTTGGAATGCTAGCCAGGGTCACTCACGATGTGGTGCTTAAGGCCAAGGCAGCTGCTGCCACAGCGAGCTGGTGCTACTCTGGTGATAGGAAAGATGTCGTTAGTTCTGAGTGGGAAGGATTCCTGATCTGTTATTGCATGTATTTAAAAGTAGAAAAGGTATCTTACAATTAGCCTCATAGGTGAATCACTACATTACATTTCTAAACAATATTCTATCAGTTAAATGGTAATAATAGCTTGCAACCAATTGGTCAGGTTTGAAAGAAACTGTGTGATGGTGAAAACAGAGAAGTCATTACAGACTTCCAAACCAGAACCAAAACAGGGTTGGTGCTTTCATGTCTAAAAGCTCAAACGTCACTCTCCGAAGACCACCTAAGACAGTTTTGACTACTTTCCCCTTACTATGAACTGTGTCCAGAGTGACTGGTCCCTGTCCTGATATGACCTCATCAGGAGGGGCCATTGTGAGGGAGTCTGAACCAGCAGGTGTAAGGGAGGATGAACTATCTTGGCTTTCTGTGGGTGTTTTGAGAGGCATTCTGATTGGTGAAGTGTTTAGTGGAATTCTACAGATAGTGAATTTGTGTGTGTGTGTGTGTGTGTGTGTGTGTGTGTTTGTGCGCGCGCACATGTGTGTGTTTTGCTTTTAGGTGTTTTGGTTTTTATTTTGTCTTTTTGGTTTTTAGTTTCTTGGTGTGTGTGTGTGTATGTGTTAAGGGAAATTTTGGTTTATTTTTGTTTAAATTTTTGAAATTTAGTTTTCATTTTACTTTTAATTCTGTTTATTTGGGTAGCCTTGCTACCAATAATGTGTGGTCCAAGGGGTGAGTTGACAGCAAGGCCTAGCCCTGTGCCTATCCTCTCATATGAGGATCTCAGGGCACAGTATACTATCCTGAGGACCATAGGCCAGGGCAGCTATGCCCAGGTGAAGCTGGCGCGCCACCGCCTCACAGGCACTGCAGTGGCAATAAAAGTCCTGCTGAAAGAGAAGCAACGGAGTGTCCTGATGAGGTCTGAAGTGGGGATAATGAAGAGGATGAACCATCCCAACATTATCTCACTACTCCAGATTATTGAAACAGAACAGAACATCTTTCTGATCCTGGAACTGGCTGATGGATGTGAGCTCTGGGACTGGATTCAACAAGCTGGCTACCTGCAGGAGGGCATGGCCCAAAAGATATTCAAACAAATCTTACATGCTATGTGCTACTGCCATGACCAAGGCATAGTACACAGAGACCTCAAACCAGACAACATCATGGTGGATGCTACGGGCAAAGTGAAAATTATAGATTTTGGCCTGGGTGCCTTAGTCAGACCCGGGAAGAAGCTTCATAGGTTCTGTGGTGCCTTAAAATTTGGTGCCCCGGAATTCTTCCTGTGTCAGCCCTATGATGGCACCAAAGTGGATGTGTGGAACTTGGGTGTTCTCCTATATTTTATGGTGACCGGGACCCTGCCGTTTGAAGGTATCACTTTCGAAGAGCTTCGGGACAAGGTTTTGTTAGGACAGTATGATGTTCCCTCCCACCTCTCACAGGAGCTGAGAGATATTATCCGCTGCTTATTAACAGTGAACCCTATGGAGAGACCAAAACTGAAGGGTATTGTGAAGCATCCTTGGCTCAGGAAAGGAGACAAGGGTTCATCAAGGCATTGTGATGAGATGAGCCCTAGATGCCTGGACCCTGCAATAATGGCAGCCATGGCAGATATGGGGTTCAACCCACACGACATCCGGAAATCCTTACTCAATAGGTTGTTTGATGAACCCATGGCAACCTATGGCCTACTGCAACTCCAGGCACGCCAGCAGGGTGACTTCGCTAGACAAACCAAGGCAGTGCAACCAGGAATAACACCTTTCCCCACTCCCACAGATACTGCCATCTTCCCTTGGTGTCAAAAGAGGACAACTTGTGTGCCAGCCCTTCAAGCCTTTCTCTCATTATCCTCGACAACTGACAGCTCGGAGGGCGGCCGGCAGGTAGGGCAGACGCTGAGAAGAGCTGTCAGCATGCCTGTAATTGCGCCCCACTGCCTGCAGAAGGGGACACCTACTCAAGGTGTCCGGGACCCCATACGGACACAGCACAGCAGGACTGCAGACACAGTCCGAGGTGCATGTAGGGGCTGGAAGAGGTGGGCAAAGAGGATTGGGGCTGGTCTCTTAAGGGCCTTCTGCTGCCTGCCAAGCAAGAAGAAAAGAGTGGTGTGCCCCAAAGGGAGTTACAGCAGGAAAAAGACATGAAGCCAGAGGCCAGCCAGGGGTGCTGAGGTCCTGTGAATTATGAGGTCATGACATTAAGGATCATTCTTGAGTGGACTCAAACAGCTGCTGAGAGGGACCCACACAGGAAGCCCAGAGGCCTCGGTGGAGCCAGAAGAGGGGCGGGGAATGGCTCAGGAGTGTTCAGGTGTATTGCGTTCAGCAGGGATGTAGGCAAGACAGTAGCCTTCCAGAGCATCGGGGGTAAAGGCCAGAAAGCGAGCCGGAAGACAGATACCCTTCTGGATCATGTCACACAGAGGCATGCTGCTGCCCTGCCCCTCTATGCTGTAGTGAGAGGTAAATTAAAGTGCTTTCCGAATCTACTCCTCACTCTTTTACAATAAAATTGATCATAAAGATTGCTCACTACTCTCCTATGATAATGAAGTAGAAAGAGACAGGGAATACCATGCAATGACGGAGATTTGGGTGAGTGATGTGTCTTTAAGCCAGTTTGCTGACCACCTCCAGACCTAAAAGTGAATAAATAAAACAATAAAAATAAAAAAACAAAGGAGTAACCCATGCAGCCTTTAAGGGGGCACTGTCTTAATTTAATTGTTAGCTATTATCCTCATGGAGGGTCAGCTTCAGACCCCATAACATCAATTTTAAGAAAAGGAAGCATAATTGCTCCTCAAATCAAAATTTAAAATACTCCCTGAAAGTGTGCAGAGAGGGAAGGGTTATTTTGAGGTTCATTAAGGGAAAGCTGTCTTTGTGGACAAGAATAGAATCTGAGTTCTACCTCTGGCCCTGGGCAGAGACATAACCTTCTAAGCTGCCCGAAGCATATGTTTAATGAATTCTGAATCTTAAGGTCCCACAAGTTGGGACCTTTGTAGTGTCCCATGGGTGGGTCCAAACTATGGATGGTGACAGAATTCGCCATGCAGACAGAGCTTGGGTGTGGAGTTTATTGAGAAGAGAGACAGGTGGGGGGGTGAGGGACAAGAAAGAGAGAGAAAGAGAGAGAGAGAGAGAGAGAGAGAGAGAGAGAGAGAGAGAGAGAGAGAGAGAGAGAATGGCAGAAAGAAAGAGAGAGGGGAGTGGACAGACGCTGACCCCTGCTCACAGACCAGGACTGGGCTGGCCAGGGCACTGCCTGAACCCACCCTGCCAGGTGACAGGGCAGGCCAGCGTCATGCCTGACTCTTAACAATTCCCCTTTCTCTATGTTCTCTGGATGCCATTCAAAGTCCTAAGCATGCTGGCACTGATTCTACCCGTTGCTCTCTTGAACCCAAAGTCAAAAGGGCATGATTATTTCTTGTCTTTCACCTGTCTTCCAAGCTGCTGAGAGTTTTAGATTCCCTGCCCTATTTTTCAATAAAATGATCATTAAGCTTCTGAGATTGAGATTCTTTGTTTTAATTTGTTTCTTATCATGCTGTACAAAAAGAGAACTCCACTACCCAGTGACATGCTAGTTACAGGTTGTGTTGTATTTTTGCTGTTGGTACCCTCAGCTGAATTTGCTTAAATTGTCAGAGCAGATTGTTTTAACCACAGAAGCACTTGGAAACTTGTTAATGTCGCTGACTCAAGCATCTGCATATAAAAACCTCACTTGAGTGGGGCTTGGGGAATGGGCAAGTCGATGTGGCTTCAGGGAGCTTCAGGGCTCAGAGGAAAGTTCAGGATCAAACTAGCTCCCAGCATTTCACACTGGAGTGGGGAGGAGAAAAGGGTGCCTGTGCATGTGCTATCTGTGCATTGTACCTGTGTTCGTTTCTGCTAAGTTCATATTCAGTGAAGACTGTATGTGGCTAATATGTTTTTAAAACTCCTACTTCCATGATGAAACAGATGATTCTTGGTTTTTGGTGGATTGTGTTCAGTAAACCTGTAAGTTGAAAATGACTGAGCTCTGCCCCCGACACCCTGCTCTCACAGGCCTTCAATGTTCACCACAAGTACCAGTCCCCACCTTCTACCTTACCTGAGACAGCATCTCTGGTTTCCTGCTGGTGTCAGGGTAGCTGGCTGGCCAGTTTGAAGTCAGGGCTTTCCTGTCTCTGCTACCCATTTCAGCACAGGAGCTATGGGGTTACAGATATGCTTGCTACTCTTCCAGTTCCTCTATGGTTTCTGAGGATTTGCACTCAGCAATTGTTTTATCCACTAAGCCACGTCATTGCCCTCTTTTTTCCTTGAGCCAGACTGTCAGTACATCCCAGGTTTGCCCTGAACTCTTCACATAGCTGAGGACCACCTAAGACTTCTAATCCCTCTACCTCTCCAGTGTTAAGATTTCAGGCATGTGTCATTATGCCTGGTTTATGTGACAGAACTTAGAAGTTCATACATGCCAGTCAACTACTGTACCTCTAGAGCTATATCCCCAGCCCCAAGGGTGCATTTTACACACCTAATTTGCACAGCCACCATTCATAATGGGGAGAGAGGATCATGCTGTTCGGGTGGAGAGAAAACCAGGAGAAACGTAGATTGCTTGTCCTCCATTATCAGCTACAGAACTGAGAAATCTTAAACCCTGGTAAATGCACGTGGTACAGCTCTGGAGGGAAAGTCAAAAGTCAGGCCTTGCCTTCAGCTGTGATGGAACAATACCCCTACTGCCAGAAGTCAGGCCTTCAGCTGTGATGGAACAATACCCCTACTGCCAGAAGATTAGAACTTTCTGTATATAACTCAGCCCCAGGGGATCTGACATCTTCTTCTGGCCTATGCAGGAACTGCCCCTGCACACATATACACACCAAGAGCGGGGGAGAGAGAGAGAGAGAGAGAGGGGAAGAAGGAGGGAGGGAGGGAGGGAGGGAGGGAGGGAGGGAGGGAGATTCCACCAAGGAAGGGAAAGATTTTCAGCTCCTGCCTTCTGTTGGATTGGAACACCATACTTTTTATTATTCTTTGAAATTTTCATACATGAACACATATTTTATTTTATTTTTAGTTCCAACTTTCATTGTACATTGAAGGCATTAGAACATAGTGGTTAACACACATGCACATAGTGAGGGTGTTGCTACAGTCTAGCCACAGATTGTCTCCATCAAGGACTCCAGGAACCTTTGCTGGAAAATCTTTATAGTGTGTGATGATGAAAGGAAGGAGAAGAGGAGATGAGAGTGCAGCGGGAGAGACATGAGGGAGACATGGGGCCGAGGCAGAGGGAAAAGGGGGGTTACCTTAAAATCACAAGAGATGTCAGAGAATGCTTGGAGCCCAGCTGGGAAAAAGCAGGTAGGACATGATTCCCAGTGTAATCCAGACCACTTAAGCTCACATTATATATTTTCTCTCCATCCTGGGGACTGAAACACAGGCCCAGACTCTAGGTGAAGAGGCAAGATTAAAGCCATTTTTAAACTCAGGCCCCATTTTGTGACAATCTAACCTAGAAGGCACCCCACCCCAGGTGCCCCACCTCATGTACCTGGAAATTCCAAGAAAAGACACAAACAGCCCAAAAACTGCCTGGCTGCCCAAAGACCTGAGAACAGCCAATCAGAAGCTAGACAAACAAGCTTTTACAGTACCAAGCCTTTTTGTGGAATGTTACAAAAACCCCTTCTTGACTTAGCGCCACCTGCAACATAACCATCCAATCCCATAACGCCAAGGCATGTAACTCCCTGCTTGTGGCTTTTCCCTTTAAAGACCCCTTGCACTGTGAGCTGGGGGCCTTCCTCCCTCACCCACTGGGCTGGTGTGTGGGACAAGGTCCCTGTTCATGAACGTGTAAGAATAAAAAAACCGTGTGTGACTGCATCAAAAAGTGGTGATCTCATTGGGGGTCTCGCGACTCAGGCATAACACAGACAATGTTTAATCTTAAAAGCTCCATCCATTGTATAGAATCAAAATGAAAAATATCCAAACACTACTATTCATTCTGTCACTCATAACCAGTTTTCTGGACCTTTAGTTCATTTGCAGAGAGAGTGAAATCTTATAAGGACTGTACAAACTCAGCAAGTCAGAGGACAAGCTTGTGAAGTCATCCCAAACTGGTGAATGGTGGTGTGGATTTTATTGTTCAGGGACTGAATTGTGGTAGAGGAAACCTGTGTGTATAGAGAGAGGTATACACAAGTATTCATGTGTATGTATTGCATGTGAAGACTAGGAACTTGCATGTGTAAAGGGAGGTGTACACATGTATTCATGTGTATGTATGATATGGGATTCCCCTCTGTATGCTGTGAATACCACTGGTTAATAAAGAAACTGTCTTGATCCTGTGATAGGGTAGGACTTAGTTAGGTGGGGAAAACTAAATTGAATTCTGGGAGAAAGAAGGGCAGAGTAGAGAGAGACCATGGAGCCCCAACCAGAGACAGATGTGCTGAAACTTTGCTGGTAGGCCATGACCTCATGGTGATGCACAGATCAATAGAAATGGGTTAAATTGAGATGTAAGATTTAGCTAATAAAAAGCTAGAGCCAAGTAGTGATTTAAATAATATAGTTTTTGTGTGATTATTTCGGCGCTGGGTAGCTGGGAAACAAAACAAGTGGCTCTCTCCAACAAATTGGTGCCAATGTGGTTGACTAAATCTACATAAAACCTTAGAGGGCTTGGAAAGGAATTCTGACACTAAAAAACAAAGTTTAACCACATTTATTTTTCCGAATGGGCTTTGCTTGTTGGTGGCATGCTGCGGCTCCTTTAAGTGAGGTTTTCCTGATTCTGTGGTAGCAGAAAAAAAGCTATGGTTTTGAAATGCCAGCTTTCTGGGACATGCTGCCAGTGCAAACTTTGGCTTTTTCAGGAGTCTGAGCATTTAAATGGGGTTTGTAAGCAGTGTGTTACAAACTGCTTAATGGCTCAACATAGACCTGCTGCATAGTTGGAACTGGGGTGGTGTGTGCAGCTCAGAGGCAGTGAACAGACCTCCTCCTCCATTTCAAACGGGGCAGAGCGAGCAGGCAGGGCCATATTTGACCTAGCTATGCTGCAGCTTAAGTTTTTAAGACGTGCTTAGCATTTTAAGAAGCATTCCTGGACAGTAAAGGATTACAGACACAAAACAGGACAGATTCAGACATAAAAGACCTCTAAATGGGTCATGTATTAGATAAATGTATGTAGGCTTGGGAGAGAGAAGAAAAAGAGTATAGAGAGTTGTAAAAAGAAATAAATTATTTTAAAAAATAAAACAAAGTCTTTAAAGAGACAGGTTACAGACAGTCACAGATTAAAGGAGTAAAGATAATAAAATAAGCCACATAAAGATGAAATATACACAGAGAGTCTAGATTATGTATATTATTGTGTTTTCTTTGAATTTTTTGGATTCAGAGAGACATTTTATTTTGGGGATTGCTAAGATAAACTAACATACATATTTTAAAAGTATCTTGATTTCAGAATTTGGGTCCAAGGATATGTTGCTTTGGAAAAGAGGTTATGCTTTTGTTTCCACAGAAGATGCGAACCTGTGGATTCATTCTACACTAATATGGTTTGATGCACCAAGACGCCCTGAAAGATCACCATAAACCACCCAAAATTACTTTGCCCAGCAAAAAGCAGGAAGCAGTATGGAGAGAACTATGCCCATATTCCCAAATATTGTTTATAAATGTTTATTTACATTAAAAGGGGGATATGCTATAGAGATTTGCATTGGTATGGATCTTGCTTTATTGATACAAGTTTAAGGTCAATTTGTTACACTGTATATATGTATTTCTGCTCTTGATTAAAAAGGTAATGTATACTTAAGAAATAGGTTAATAGATAATCATCTATAATAGTCAAGCTTGTAGTCATGTTAGGTTTTTTAGATATATAGAGATACATTTCAGGTAGATAGATAATCTTCAAACCTTTCAAAGATTACAGAAAGACACAACCAAGAAAGAGAATTACAGACCAATCTCACTCATGAACATCGATGCAAAAATACTCAATAAAATACTGGCAAACCGAATCCAAGAACACATCAAAAAATTATCCATTATGATCAAGTAGGCTTCATCCCAGAGATTCAGGGCTGGCTCAACATAGGAAAATCTATCAATGTAACCCAGTTTATATAAATAAACTGACAGAAAAAAAAGCCATATGATCATTTCATTAGATGCTGAAAAATCATTTGACAAAATTCAACACCCCTTTATGATAAAGGTCTTGGAGAGATTAGGGATACAAGGACCATATCTAAATATGATAAAAGCAATATACAGCAAGCCGAAAGCTAACATCAAATTAAATTGAGAGAAACTCAAAGTGATTCCACTAAAATCAGGAACGAGACAAGGCTGTCTACTCTCTCCATATCTCTTCAATATAGTGCTTGAAGTTCTAGCAATAGCTATAAGACAACATAAAGTGATCAAGGAGATTTGAATTGGAAAGGAAGGAGTCAAACTTTCATTATCTGCAGATGATATGATAGTGTACATACGTGACCCCAAAAACTCTACCAAAGAACTCCTACAGCTGATAAATACCTTCAGTGATGTGGCAGGATACAAAATCAACTCAAAAAAATCAGTAGCCCTCCTATATACAAAGGATAAAGAAGCAGAGAGGGAAATCAGAGAAACATCACCTTTCACGATAGCCACAAATAGCATAAAGTATCTTGGGGTTACACTAACCAAGGAAGTGAAAGATCTATTTGACAAGAACTTTAAGGCCTTGAAGAAAGAAATTGAAGAGGATACCAGAAAAT
>PVIU01024104.1:0-25980 GCA_004026605.1 Ondatra zibethicus
GACCACAGGGACTGCAGTGCAAGCCCAGGAGACTGGGGGACCACAGGGACTGCAGTGCAAGCCCAGGAGACTGGGGGACCACAGGGACTGCAGTGCAAGCCCAGGAGACTGGGGGACCACAGGGACTGCAGTGCAAGCCCAGGAGACTGGGGGAACCACAGGGACTGCAGTGCAAGCCCAGGAGACTGGGGGACCACAGGGACTGCAGTGCAAGCCCAGGGGACTGGAAGCTAAACTTGGTTCAGCCGTGAAGTAGACTAGAGACTGGCCACAGTGAAGCCAGGCTTGTGCTGAGGTGTGTGTGTGTGTGTGTGTGTGTGTGTGTGTGTGTGTGTGTGTGTGTGTGTGAGAGAGAGAGAGAGAGAGAGAGAGAGAGACCTTATTTTAGTGATAACTCTGAATTATTTGGGCGGTGACTAATGTGTAACCCTCAGAAATAAGTATATTGTAGGCTGAACTGAGGTCATCTCAGAGCTTGGCAGGAGGCACCAAGTTCCTAGGGAAGTAAGCTCTTTGTCACAGGACAGCCACCCTGCTTGTTGCCCTCTAGCTGAGGGGACTCTGGGAAAGGTAGGAGCCGCACATTGGTAGTGGAAGCAGAAAGCTGGCTTTCATTGTGTTTACCCACTCGTCTTTCCAAACACTTCCATAATAAACAGGAACAGATAGAGCACTACAGAGATCTGTTACCAGCCTGGGAGAGGTAAGAGAGCTCTCAAGGGACAGGAGACAAAGGTTTACGAATGAGAGTGTGCAGATACTCGGTTTATGAGTGGGGCTGTGTGCAGATATGAATGAGACTGCAGATACTCGGTTTACAAATGAGGCTGTGTGCAGATACTCGGTTTATGAATGGAGACTGTGCAGATACTCGGTTTGTAAATGAGACTGTGCAGATACTCAGTTTATGAGACTGTGTGCAGATACTCGGTTTGTGAATGAGACTGTGCAGATACTCGGTTTATGAGTGAGACTGTGTGCATATATGAATGAGACTGTGTGCAGATACTCGGTTTACGAATGAGGCTGTGTGCAGATACTCAGTTTATAAATGAGACTGTGCAGATATGAATGAGGCTGTGTGCAGATACTCGGTTTATGAGTGGGGCTGTGTGCAGATATGAATGAGACTGTGCAGATATGAATGAGACTGTGTGCAGATACTCGGTTTACGAATGAGGCTGTGTGCAGATACTCGGTTTATGAATGGAGACTGTGCAGATACTCGGTTTGTGAATGAGACTGTGCAGATACTCGGTTTATGAGTGAGACTGTGTGCAGATACTCGGTTTATGAGTGAGACTGTGTGCAGATACTTGGTTTATGAATGAGGCTGTGTGCAGATACTCAGTTTATAAATGAGACTGTGCAGATATGAATGAGGCTGTGTGCAGATATGAATGAGACTGTGTGCAGATACTCAGTTTATAAATGAGACTGTGAAAATACTCTGGTGCTGAGACCTTGGCAACAGCAGTTGTTCTTCCAAGGCATAAAATGATCTTGTAGGAAAGAAAGTTCTCTGTTGAGAGCTCTTTCTGTGTTTGGTTCACAGAGAACGGAGATCTAGAAGGACCTAGAAGGACAGCTACCTGCATGGGAGTCACCATGAAAGCTCTTGCGGATTCTTTCTGATTACTTACCAGGAAGGCAAGAAAGCAGAGGTAAGGCACCGTGGGATTATGTGGGCAGAGCAGAGGACATGGGGAGGTGGGCTAGATGGACTGCAGGGGTGGGGGAGGTGGCTCGCTCTGTTTCATTGCCTTTTCAAGTTGTGTACTATAGCATGCGCATCCATCTATCCGTATATATGTAAGGATGAATAAGTCACCAGCGCATGACAGTCCGTTAGCAAATGTGTAGCCTCTACCCAGGTGGAAACTGGACTGGAACTAGCACCCAGAATATCCTTTTCATTCAGAGCGCCTGCCCCTGGGAGGCGAACCTGTCTCTGCTGTGCAGGATACAGCTTGGTGTTGCCTGCTCGGGGACTTTACATGTCTTCTCTCTCGTGTTAATGCATTGCTTCCCATCTGTTGCATGTGGTTGTTGTTTTTATCTCGATTGCCATACAATATTCTGATGTTGGAGCATTTGCTTATTTTAGTTTGATAGACTCTTGGGTTGTTACCAGTGTGTTAGAGGTTATCCTTCTAGAGCATGGAATGGTCAGATCATGGGCTGTGTTTTCCTAAGTAGTGACTTCTTCCTTCAGTGGCTGGAGGCTGCTCCTACACAGGCCTCTGTGCTAGCTAGTGGTGCCTGACTGGAGAGTGGACAGCAGCAGTAACTCACTGTGACCTTCTTCACTGAGGTCCCTAATGGGACCAGACTGGACTTTTTTCATGTGTTCGTTGTTATTTTTAGTCCCTTCTGTGAAGTGTCTGTTTTGTACATTGTTTTGCTTATTTGAGTGCCCTACTGTCCAGTCTGGGGCTCACTGTGCAGGGGCTGTAGGCTAAACAGCCCTGCCCATGAGTGAACCCCAGAGAGCACTGAAGACAGCCGCAGCCACAGGAAGGCCATGTTTCGGCGTGTCTGCGCCGTCCATCTTGCCCAGGCTCTGCATGCTGCAGCGCCTGCTGCACAACGTGCTGGGTGCCCAGAAATGGGACAGTGTCTGCCAACTGTAAGTGCCCCGTTGCTGATAGAATCAGCCACACAAATTACTGTTTCCTCACCGCCTCTCCACTCGCTGCCTTGAGTCAGGGAAGACTTCCCCGAGACACAGTCTGTGAAGCAGATTTTGAAACACAGCTTCATAGAGCTGCAGAATATCATTGTGAGACAAGGAGGAGTTCCCCAAACAAACTGGATGAAAACATCAAACACTGTGTCAGATAATAAGAGGAGAGATAACAGGTCTGAGAACTTGGTCTCAGATATGAAACAGCTCATGGTAGCCCTCCTCCCCATCCTCAGTTCCCCTTGCGATTGTCCTAGTCCTGTGACCATGTTGTCCTGAAGACTATCCTGACTACCCACTGTAGGTGGCAAACACAGCACAATACACAAGAAAGCGTGTCTGGGCCTTGAAGGTGTTGTCTGCTTCCCTTAACGTGTTCACTGAAACTGCCTGTGCTGTCGGTGCAATTCCTCCTAGGTTGTAATGAGCACACCATTGAGGATAGTGCTTGCTTCCCATCCCCCAGCCAGGCTGGTGCCCTGCACAGCTGATGTAATGGCATATTCAGTGTTGGCTGGCAGACTGGAGTAAGAAACCTGCTGCACTGCGATTGGATACACAGTCTTTAACTTCTTCCATGAATGTCGGCCTTGCCTAGATGTGAAGCTTCCCAGAATGCATAGCCATTCACTGTAGATCTTACTGAAATGTATATTTTACTAATATAAATATATTTTAGAACAACAAAAATAAAAGCAAAAACACTTTACAGAAAATGCTAGTAAAGGTACCGGCTAGAAAGCCAGGCCCAGTGGTGCCCATCTGTAATCCTCTGCACTCGGGAGGCGGAAGCAGGATTATTGTTGAGTTAGAGGCCAGCCTCAGCTACATACTGAGTTCCAGACCAGCCTGGGTTACAGAATGAGACCCTGTCTCAAAAATAAAGAAAGAAAGAAAGAAAGAAAGAAAGAAAGAAAGAAAGAAAGAAAATAAAGAAAAGGAGGAACAATCTAGGCCAAGTAATAGAATATGCAAAGGTCGGAAAGGAAAGAATTTTATCCACAAGAAGATATGGTGTTTGGGGCAGCCAACAGGGTGCATGAAGCTAGTGGGGACAGGGCATTGGCCACTCTAGGAAGGGACAGACTTGTAAAACTCTTAAGTAATGGGGATTAAACACGGAAAAGGAACTTCCTCACCGGGCAGAGGGGCGCTGTTGAGCCCGAATGAAGCTTTCAGAATATCATGAGCAAAAATTAGCTTGTCGTTTACATAAATCGCAGCCCAGCTCTCAGATAACGATAATAGTGCCTTACTTGCGGAGGCTGAGTGGCGATGAAGGGCGTGGCTGCGGCGGTCCAGCCCTTGGGGTGGGCGGGATGCTGCGCTGCTGCTGAGAGCAAACCCCTCCTCCTGGCCCAGTCGTTGGGCGGGCAAGCTTTTCCAGGAAACGAAAGCGAACTCTGGGGAGCCATCTTGCGGCCCAGGTGGGGGCCTGGCCGGCGCTATGTCCCAGGGGCTCAGGGGACCCGCAGGTAAGCCCATAGGGTCTGCACCCCGGCGGCGCTGGGCTTGTGGAGTGTGAGTTGCGCGGGTCGTGTGCACCCTCATCCAGCAGATCTTGCTTTCTGGTGGTTTGTATTCAGTTAGTTGTTACAGCTTTGAGCAGTCGCAGGATGGAGGTGTGGGCGAAGGTGAACTGGATCTGAGCCGACCCTGAGAACCCAGGCCAAGGCAGACGCCCCTTCCCTTTCTGCTAGGGCCGCTCACGCCTCACTGATCCGCTGTAGCCCCACTTGAGCGACTTTTCTTGCCTTAGGGCCCTTCTTCCTTGCCCACTTTCAGTTTCCTAGGAAATTTAAATTAGCCTTCAAATAACCTGCAGGGTAAGTGGAATTCTGCTTAGCGCTGAAGCGAAGAATGGTGTTCTTGTGCTGTGTCCGTGAGTCGAAGCTGTGGTGTTCTGAACAGAGGGAATCTGGGTTCAGAGGGCTCGTGCTGTGTGTGGCACTGAGTGAGACATTCTGGAAGGCCATGAGGACAGAAACTGATTCTTGGCACTGAGGGCTGGAAGTGGAGGAAAGGTTGAACGCAGAGGGCAAGGAGAAAACTTTGGTGGAAGTAGAAATGTTCTTTATCTTGATTGAGTGATGATGGTTTCTTTTTTGAGACAGTCCTCCTCCCTAGTGCTGGGATTGCAGGCATGACCCACCCAGGTTTATCCCTCCAGTTTTAAAAAGCTGTTTGAGATGAACCATGCCCTCACACTTGGTAGGCAAGTGCTCTACCACTGAGCTATAGTTAAAAAGTGTGTGTGTGTGTGTGTGTGTACTTTTAAAACTTTTAATTTTTCAGGACATGGTGACAGTCGCCTTTAATCCCCTCACTTAATAGGCAGAGGCAGGCAGGTGGATCTCTGTGAGTTCGAGACCAGCCTGGTCTACAGAGTGAGACATTGTCTCAAGAAACCTACCCAGAAAGCCAACTTTTAATTTTATAGATGTGCACGTACACATGTACTCCTGTCTGGAGGTCAAAGGACAGCCCCAGGGTTGGGTCCTCACCTCACCTTGTTTGAGACAGGGTCTCTTGTTTTCAGTGTTGGCTCTCAAACTTCCAGGAATTTTTCTTCTTGGTCCCCTATATCCTTAGGAGTCCTGAAATTACTGATGCTCACACCACACATCAGGCTTTTTGTGGAACTCAGGTCCTTAGAATTGTGCAGCAAGTGCTTTTACCCACCAGGTCATTGCCCCAGCCCTTAATATTGTATTTTAAATGTTGTATTTTAAAAAGCCCTTCCTAAAAACACTGAGGACATCTGACTTGAAGAAAATGTGTGTGTGTGTGTGCACATATATGTGAAATATATACACACTATGGAACACATAGAATATGTATGTGTGTATATATATGTATATGTGTGTATATATGTGTATGTTTATATATAGTGACTAAAGACTACTCAGTCCCATTAAATGACTGTCTGTAGCTGTTCTCAATTGGGAATTGGTCTTTAGGAGACTTTTGGGGGTAAAAAGACAGAATAAATAATTCCTTTTGTAGTCCTACCTTCCCAGAGTAACTCAGTAAATTCATTACTGTTTCTTTTTATCTTTGCTCATACTAGTGCATGTGTGCATGCACACACACATACAAACACACACACTCTCTTTGGGTTTTCTCTTTTTCTTAATAAAAGAGAGTATAACAAATAAGTACTCTGCCATTTACACTTTTAACATATACCCAAATTTTCTGTGGTCAGAATGAAAATGTAGCCAGTGTGGTGGTGCACACCTTTAATCCCAGCACTCGGGAGGCAGGGGAGTCAGATCTCTGTGAGTTCGAGGCCAGCCTGGTCTACATAGTGAGTTCCAGTACAGGCAGGGCTACACAGAAACCCTTTCTCTTTAAAAGAGAGAGAGAATATAGCCAACATATATGTTTAAAAACTGTAACTAATGATCCATAGTGTGTGTATATTTCAATTTATTCAGCTGTTTTGTAACTAGGCACTCATCTGCCAGACTTTGTTTGAAAGTAGCCATTTAAATCAAGATTGTATTTAGGGACTGGAGAGATGGCTCAGAAGTTAAGGAAATGGCTGCTGTTAGGTCACAGCCATCTGTAACTCCAGTTCCGAGGATCTTTGCCCTTCTTGGGCCCCCTGCACACATGTGCTGCACAGACACATAAAATAAATAAGTCTAAAAAAGTATTTACCTAGAAACTGACTGACGTTAACCTCTCTGAAATGAAAATGTCTTTCCCCCAGATTCACTCAAAGAGCCAATCAGAAATCTCCTACAGGCCCCGTTATTGAGCTGTGTGATTGGGTCGCTCATTCTGCACCGCGTGGGGTAGAAGTTCAGAAAGAGGAGCCAGAGGTGTTCTTGTTTGTTCAGACTTTAGTTCAGGAAATACTGCTCAGAGCTATCTACCCTCTTCAAGAAAACAGTTACTGGCTACCAGAAAAGAGGTTCAAGGTTTGACAACTTAGCAGAGACCCAAATTACATAATAGTGGCATTGGTAGGGTCCCTAGGCAGAGACATCCTGTGGAGGTCACTGACACAGGAGGTCAGGTACCACAGTGTGGTTAGGATGGTAAGATCCCCAGTCCTGATGGAGTGGAGGACAGAGCCTTCGAGAGAATCAGAGGAGCGCTGTGAGTGCATCAAACCGGGGAAAGGAAATAAAGTCATGCCCCCATCCCATGACACGTCATCACTGCTCTCCAGCAGAGTGTTCATGGGATGGATGCTGCCTCTGGGGTAGCTGGGGAAGGTGAGGGACCAACACTGCTTGTTCCATGTTCAGATGAGCCTGGGTGCCATCTGAGGAGGGAAGGAGACCACGTGCTGCTTTTGGGCAGTGACTCTGGCTTCCCTAAAACTAAATTCTGATCCTCCAGGGCCCCAGCTGGCTAACAGGCCAACCTCTGAGGTCCTTCATCACATGGAGATGGCCCCTGCTAGTTACTCCTCCTTTAGCTGGGAGAGGGACATGCACTTCAGTTTCACCCAGTCTTAAATCCTGCTTGGCAAGATCATCTACAGGTCAATGTTTCAGAGACTATAAAGTGCTGTGTTGTGTGGTGGGGAGCCTGGCCCAGACGGCTGCTCTCACGCACTCCGAGTCCCATTTTCCTCCCCACTTCCAGGCTTTTGTTTGTTTCTTTCTAAAATGCCATCTGCTTGTTTTTCAACTTTATAGTTATTTATATATTGTATTTATTGAGATATATTGGTATAATATATTTACATATATTATATATTTATATATTATTTATTATATAGTGCAAATACTGTCCTGCATCTATGGTAATCAGAGGACGGTCACTTCTCTCCACTGCTTCAATCTCCAAGATCAAACTCGAGTCAGCAGGTCCCATGGCGAGCACCCTTCCCACTGAGCCATCTTTCTGGCTGTGTTTTTTAGTTTTAGAAGGGTCATTTGGGGTGAGTAGAAGGTTTTTCCATCCCTTGAACTCCAGTTGAGTTCAAGAGTTAAGCTGCTGGAGGCCTCACTGAGGCCTAAGAAGGCAGCGTGTGGCCTGTACCCTCCTCCTCCTCTGTGCTCCCTGATGAGCTTACAAGCAGTAGGCAGTAGTGGACTAAAGGCCACAGCTCAGTCAGCTACCCTGCCTGTTAGGAATTGGGAACAGCTTTTTCCAGGCAGAAATGGAGGGATGGCAGGCTCGTGTATGACTCTGACTCAAGCTCTGGCCTCTATCTTGTCTTCTGCAGGGGTATTCCCTTACCAGACACGCTCCTGCTTGGACCCCAGCTATGAGCATAGCAGCTGGAGACATCTGCAGCTACGTGTGCCCGAGTCTTACCCCAGGACTTTCCAGCTCCAACAGATAGAGTTTCTTAAAGGGCGGCTCCCAGAAGCGCCCTTGATTGGACAGCAGCCCCAGTCGCTGCCGCCATTCTTCCCAGGACACTGGCCAAGGTTCCCAGGGCCACCTTCCCAAGGCAAGCAACTGGAAACCTGGGGTTTTCCCGGGAGAGTGACTCCTAGAAGTCAGGGCCTCCACATAGGACTGCCCCTTCCTCCCCAACATAGCACGAGTCTGCCATGGAGAGGGGATGATAGACTTTGCTCGCACTTCCAGAAGCTGAGCATCAGTCAGAATCCAGAGCAGAAGATCCTAGGCCACCTGGAGAAGCTTGGAGAGGGGAAGGCCATCAGCGCTCAGGTCCTAGCCAGAGAGCTCAGGGTCCCAAAGAAGGAGATCAATCGTATATTGTACTCCCTGGAAAGGAAGGGGAAGCTGTATAGAGAAGTAGGAACTCCTCCTTTGTGGAGCCTTGCACCCCCACATCAGGCTTGGACTCAGCCCCCTAAAACTGTGAATCCAGACAGTTGTGGCCAGGAAGTCCCTCAAGAAGAACCTAGTTTGAAGAGTGAAGACGGAGACCCTGCCTCTGACTTAGAAGGACCACTTGAGCCTCTTGACATGGCGGAGATCAAGGAAAAAATCTGTGACTACCTGTTCAATGTGCCAAACTCCTCTGCCCTGAACCTGGCTAAGAATGTTGGCCTGGCCAAGGCCCGGGATGTGAATACAGCACTGATCGACTTGGAAAGGCGAGGCGATGTCTACAGGCAAGGGGCCACGCCTCCCATCTGGTACTTGACGGACAAGAAGCGGGAGAGGCTGCAGATCAAGAAAAGTACACACAGTGTCCCAGCCACTGTCCCAGAGGCTACCAGAAGCACCTCATTCCCCACCTGCCATTCGCCCCCATCAGGTGCCTCCAGCAGCATGGCAACCCCCCAAAAAGTGGAGAATGGCCAGGAACCTGTGACAAAGTATGAAAGTAGGTATGAGGCCAGACCAGGACCAGTGAGGCTGCGGCCACACACTTATCACAGTGGCCCCTCTAGAGCAGGGTATGTTGACTCTGAAAATGGCCAGTGGGCCACAGATGACATCCCAGATAACTTGAATAGCATCCACACAGCACCAGGTGAGTTTCGAGCCATCATGGAGATGCCCTCCTTCTACAGCCCTGTCTTGCCACGGTGTTCACCATACAAGAAGCTGACTGAGTGCCAGCTGAAGAACCCTGTCAGCGGGCTGTTAGAGTATGCTCAGTTCACTAGTCAGACCTGTGATTTCAACCTGATAGAGCAGAGTGGACCGTCCCATGAACCTCGGTAAGAGACCACCCAGGAATCGTGCCTAGTGTTGAGTCAGGTGCTTTGGCTCCTGCACTGTCTCAGCTCACTTGTGAGTGGGTGGCCTTGGTGGCTCCTGTCTTTGCCTTCTCTCTTTTCCGCCTTTTGGCTAAATCATCCTTGATTGGTCCTTTCTCTAAGTGCTAGTCAGGGAAAATAGACCTCAGGGTAGCCAGAATCCTGGCTGAGCAAAGAAAGATTGACTCTCCTGGCCTAAGTGGCTTTCCTTAGAGATGACTGGCTCTTGGGCATCCAGAGGTGACACAGACTGCTTCTGTCCCCATCACTGCCAGACTGAAGCTCCCAAGAGGGAGTGTAGGAGCAGGTGGACCAGGGCAGGCCAGAGTAACAGCACTTGCTCGGCGGCAGGAGGTACACTTCCCATCCCAGCCTCAGCTGGGAGGGAAAGGGAGGGCGTGTCAAACATGAAGCTGCCTGCCAGGCTTATCACAGGTGGTACTTGTACTTTTGCACACTTCCCCTGCACAGGTAGATGGGGCTGCACTTGCTGCTGCGCCAAGAAGTCAGGTTCACGCTCAGACAGGTGGCAGAGTTTCTCACCCTTCCTAATGCTGTGCGCTTTAACACAGTTCCTCATGTTGTGGGGACCCCCACTATAAAATTATTTTTTTTTTACTCCATAACTGTACATTTGCTGCTGTTATGAACCATAGTGCAAATATCTGAGCTGTAGGCTATCTGATGTGTGACCCCTGGCTTCTAAGGGGTGAGGGCTCCCAGCAGTGACCTGTCTCCTCCTTAACTTCCTTCATAATACCAAGTTGCCGCTGCAGGAGAACTGCTAAAGAAAGGGGTGTGTTCCCCAAACCCACAGAGCCAGGGCCCATTCTGGGACTAGGGGCTAGCACTGTTTCTTTCTCTCAGCACCCTCCAAAGAGTTAAGGGAAAGTGTGGGGTTTGCTGTTAGTCATTCTTTGGACTTCAGCTATGTAAGGAACTTGCATGCTGCCAGGTGTTTTGGCACACAGCCACAATCCCAGCTCTCAGGCGGCTGAGGCAGTATTGAGAGTACCAGGTTGGTCTAGGCTAATATGTAGTAAGACTCGGCCTCAAAGGGGAAAAATGAAAAGAAATGACATTGTATATTTAAGGGTTTTGAAGACCTACTAAGTAAGAGATCTGACCTCCTCTGAATGAGTGGATCCGGCTTGAGTAAAGAGCTTAAGACATTTAAAAGCTTGGGCAAAGGACACTTAGGCTGAGACCAGGCTTGGCACTATGTTCAGAGGACTGAAGAGGGCTAGGACCACGTGTTCTGGTTTCCATCCCAGACCTGGGACACAACACCCATATATATAGTACTGCACAAACTAAGGAGGACAGACTGCTCTAGTGACCTGGGATACAACACCCACCTAAACAGCAGACCTCCAGAGGTGGCTCCTTACCTGCCCGTCCAGCCTCCTACTCCTCCTCTCATACCCAGCACCCCTTCCTCCCTTCCCACAGGGCAGGTGTCTGCTGTGGTGTCTGGGGAATTCCAGAAGGAGCATTATACTATCTTTGTTGTCTTGTTGGACCTCCACGGAGGAGGCCAGTCCGCACAGTTGGCTAGGGTAAAGTTCTGGGGCTTGTTAACAAGACTGTCTACCGATCTCTTTTGTGCGCTTTATCCTCTTTCATTTTTAGAAGTGATAGTGGGCTGGGCGGTGGTAGCACACACCTTTAATCCCAGCACTCCCAGGAGGCAGAGGCAGGAGGATGTGTAATTCAAGGCCAGCCTGGGCTATAGAGCAAAACCCTGTCTCTAAGTGGTGGACCAGCAAGATGGCTCAGGAAGTAAATATACTTGCACCAAGCTTGACCCCTTGACCTCAGTCCTCTGAACCTATGTAGTGAAGGAAAAAGCTGACCCCACATGTTGTCTCTGATCCATGCACACACACAGACTGAAGTAAAACACCACTGGGTGTGGTGACCACGCCTCTATTCCTAATACTCAGGAGTCAGTCTGGTCTATATAGTAAGCGTCAGGTCATCCAGGGCTGCGTAGAGATAGAGACCCTGAAATGAAAGGTACTCAGTATAACAGAACATTCTGGGATAAAGATCTCTTCTGAATGAGCAGAGGGATGACCCAACCTGGTGTTGACATATCTAATCGCTTTCCACCAAGATTTAAATTCCAGGTTGTCATCAATGGCCGAGAGTTTCCCCCAGCTGAAGCCGGCAGCAAGAAAGTGGCCAAGCAGGACGCAGCAATGAAGGCCATGGCGATTCTGCTTCGGGAAGCCAAAGCTAAAGACAGTGGAAAACCAGAAGAATTATCCCCCTGTCCCATGGAGGAGGACTCAGAGAAGGTAGGTGTTCTTCCCTGGGGACAGTAACCCTTGGCTGTTGTGTGACAGACTCCAGAAGCTGTTCTGGCTCAAGTAGTCAGCAGTCTGTTGAAGCAGCAGCCTACCTTTCCTCGTGGCCTCTGTCTCCCCTTCCCTCTTAGCTCCTCTTCCACCAGCCTGGTCTCGTGGTATTTGCAGAGTGCTAGGAGAAAGATCCAAATCTGGGTTCTCGGGAGGAACAGAACTTATATAACAAATAATTAAAAGAAGATTTCTTAGACAGGCATACAGTATGGTCAGAGTGGCCCAGTGAGGGCTGTCTGGCAGCCGGGAGGCCGAGAACTGGGAAGTGGTGAGTCCTGAGGCCGGGTACTTGCCAATCCCAACCTGGCACCCAAAGCCTGAGCAGTTCTTCTTGGAGAGCTGCTCTGATGTCCAGAAAAGCCAGTTCTAATAGCAGGAAGGGCGGCGGCGGCACGGGTGAACTCCTCACTGAGAGTGAAGGCCAGGCAGGCAAAAACACCAAGCTTTCATTGCCCGCTACTAGCATTTAGGGTGGTCTCCTCACGCAAGCTAAGTTATCCAAACAATTCCTCAGACATGCCCACAGGCCAGTCTGACCCAGATAGCACCTCACGGAGGTTCCTTTTCTTTGGTTTTAAGCTGTGTCAGGTTGACAAAACCATCACAGACCTTGAATCCACTCTCCTGTCTTAGAAGATAAGTCACCCCTTCCTGTGCCCACAGCGGCTCTTTAGAAGCTGGGTACAATGACTGTCACTGCAGCACTTGGCATGCCGAGGCAGGAGGATTGTCTTGAGATCAAGGCTAGCTTGGGCTATAGGAGGAGACATTGTTTCAAAAAAATCAGGAGTGTGGAGATAAAGTCTCAACAGCCCACTGCCCTCTTCTCAGGTAATCTGATGAGAGTTTTGTTTCTGTGTTTTGTCTTGTGTTTTCTTCTTTTCTCCAGGCAGCAGAGTCCCAGACCTCCAGCTCCTCAGCAACACCCTTGCTCTCTGGGAAGAGCCCAGTGACCACGCTGCTCGAGTGTATGCACAAGCTAGGGAACTCCTGTGAATTCCGTCTCCTGTCCAAAGAAGGCCCTGCCCATGACCCCAAGTATGTCTTCTGTGTGGTGCCTACTGTGGTGGTCTCCCCCAGAGTAGGAAAGGCACTCCCCCTGCAGCCTCGGAGATGAGACACCCCCCTCTTTATGGTCTCTCCTGCTACAGTCTGGAAAGGGCCTTCAGGGCCTAGCTGCTGCTATGAAGCAGAGAATCTGGGATTAGGAGTTCGAAGGGACCGAGGACTAGGTAGGGTCACAACGTGGGCAGCGTGGCGGTCACTGTTGGAACAGAAAGATTGAGAACCCGGGCATGCCTTAGCAGCTCCCTGCTTGGGGGTTCTGTGCACATACTTGTTCAAAGAAGGCTTCCTGGAGGGGTGAAGAGTGACACCTGCAGGTTGTGTAACTAGCCAAGTCAGGAGACCCTGAGGCAGTGGGTGGGCGGGGCACACTAACTCGCCAAGGCCAAAATACACTATACAGAAGTGCTGTGTATAAGCTACAAGTAGTGGAGGATGGCAGCCTGACAAGGGTGAGCAGATCCCCTCAGCCCAGCCGTTGTCATCCTTTGCCCATGTCTCCTCCAAGGTTCCAGTACTGTGTAGCAGTCGGAGCCCAGACTTTCCCCACTGTGAGTGCCCCCAGCAAGAAAGTAGCAAAGCAGATGGCCGCAGAGGAAGCCATGAAGGCTCTGCAGGAAGAGGCAGCCAATTCAGCTGATGACCAGGTGGGGCACAGTCCTACAGGTTGTTACAGCGTGGGCAGATTCGGGGTGTCTCTGAGCCCCTCTGAGTTTTCTAACTTGTTGCTGGTTCCTCCCCGGCTAATTCTCCCTCAGTCTGGAGGTGCGAACACGGAATCACTAGATGAGTCTGCGGCACCCAACAAGATCAGGAGGATTGGTGAGCTCGTGAGGTACCTGAACACCAACCCCGTGGGTGGCCTGTTAGAGTATGCCCGCTCCCATGGCTTTGCTGCTGAGTTCAAGCTGATTGACCAGTCTGGACCTCCTCATGAACCCAAGTGAGTGCCTTAGTCCTGGCAGCAACTGTGTGTCAGCGGGTGAGGGTGGCTGTGGCACGATTAATAAAAACTCGGAGACAGAAATTGGGGTTCAGCCTGAAGGACAGAAAAGCAAAACAGCCAGCCACTGGCTCTTTTCTCTACCTCAGTCCGAAATGGCGATCCTGCCTCCAGGAACCTCAGAATGAGGCTGAGTTTGAGAGCTGTCTCCTCCCATTTTATTTTCCTCTATAGTTTTCTGTGGCAAACTAGTGTGGCTACTGGGATTAAAGGTGTGTGTCACCACTGCCTGGTCTGTAAGGCTGATCAGTATGGCTGTTTTACTCTCTGATCTTCAGGCAAGCTTTATTTATTAAAATACAAATGAAATATCACTGCAGGTGGCCTATGACCCAATGTAAGAAATGATGTACATTGACTGTGAATAATAGGGTGTCAGCCAGCTGGAGAATTCAGTCACTGTTCCAGAGTGTGAGCCTTTAGTTTTATGATCTAATTTTAGTTTCATACAAAAATTATTCAGTGGTTGAAAGATTATTCAATGAAAAGTTTAATTTCTCTCCTTTTCATCCCTTTTCAAGTCCCTTTCTATAAAGATCTTTATTCTGTGTGTGTAGCTGTTTGCCTGTGTGTATGTCTGTGTGCTGTGTGTTCGCAGTGCGCCTGAAGGCTAGAAAAGGGCCATATTTCTGGGAACTGGAGTTATAGATTTTAGCAACCTGGGTGCTGAGAATCAAACACAGATCCTTTGGAGGAACCATCTCTCTAGCCCCCCCCCCATCCAATTTTTTTAATTTTAAAAAGTAACTAAGATGAAAAATCTCATAAAAAAATAACATTGGGCAGGGGCACTAGGGAGATGAATCAGAAGCCAGGAGATTAGCAGTTCTTGCAGAACATCCAGGTTTGGTTCTTAGCACCCACAGGGCAGCTCATAACTTTCTGTAGCTCCATTTCCAGGGGATTTGACACCCATTTCCAGCCTCCATGAACACTAGACATGTGACACACTTCCATCCATGTGGGCAAACATTTTGTGTGTGTGTGTATTTGTGTAGTTTTTTTATTTTATTTTATTTTATTTTTGGTTTTTCGAGACATGGTTTCTTTGTAGCTTTGGAGCCTGTCCTGGAACTAGCTCTTGTAGCCCAGGCTGGCCTCAAACTCACAAAGATCTGCCTGCCTCTGCCTCCCGAGTGCTGGGATTAAAGGGGTACACCACCACCACCCAGCTTAGTTTTTTATTTTTTTAATTATCTTTGGACCAGCAAGATGACTCAGTGGGCAAGGGTACCAACCCTGATGACCTGAACTCTATCCCTATGACCCATATTAGAATAGAGAGGACTGATTTCACAGATTGTCTCTGGGCACCACACATGCACCATATGTGTGTGCCTCCCCCAACAAAAACAAACTAATTAAAACTGATATCTTGCTATTTTAAATTTGTCTTTTTTAGTAGTACTGTCTTTGATGTTTCTGTGTCCATAAGTATTTGTGTTCATTGTGAGCTGCCTCGTCTGACACACCCACTTTCTTCAGAGTCACCCCTTAGTCTTTTAGAGCTTTTCACAAAATAAAAGCATTAGCCTTTGATGATCACAACCCAGCTTAAATCCCCCAAACTAAAGGGTACCTTTGTCCTGTGTGGAAGCCAGCTGGGAAAGAGAACATGGTCTCTTGTCCCCCCTCCAGCCAGCCTCACTCTCTTGGTCACATGATAATGGAGTGCCCATGCATCCCTCTCTCTCTTTAGTGAAGCCTGTAATATCCCAGGAACTCAGCCATTCGCTTGGAACATACGATCTTAGGGACTAGAATTGGAACTAGGAGGGTGCAGCAGACTTAGGGCGGTGACAGCGTTGGACTTGCCGTGCGGCTTGTCCCGGGGAGGCGAATGCTAATTTAGTAGCCATTCTATTTCCAGCTCATATGATTCTTCCTTTGTGTAAATAATGCTGCACCCACTTTTCCCTCTCTTTCTGGGTGACCTTGACCAACTTGTTGGCTTTTAATGTCTAAATGCTGGAAAGTGCTGGCTGTGCCTCTCTAACCCAGACCTCTCAAAGCTCCAGTTACACCCTTCCACTTCCAGTCAGACACCTACGTGACACGTCCTAAGCAGAGCTCCAAGACTTCCTGTCTCAGTAAACATTACCTACCCTGAAGCCAAGCCCTGTCTTCGTCAGGATTTCTAGTGCCCTGATAAGCACCACGAACAAAAGCAGCTTAGGGAGAAAAGGGTTTATTGCCATTTCCAGTCCGATAATGGACTCCTTGAGGTTAGTCCGAGGCTTGCTCAGCCTGCTCTTACACAGCCTGCCGAGCATGGCGCTGCTCACAGCCCTCACCACGTTCTTGTCCTTTAGTTGTGCTTTTCTGCTAACTTTTGTTTCTCCTTTGAGCCCATTCTTCCAGACCTTTGCCTCAGATTTCTACCTAAATCGCTGTTGGCACTCTAAACTGATAGCTTACTTCCCACTTGAGAGAACAAATACTCACGTCCAGGCCCTCCCCTTAAGTGCATGAGGACCGGTTGTTTCCTCGTCTCCTCCTCCTCTCTCTTGCAGCCTGTGTGTTAGCTTATTGACCTCAGCCTGTAGACAAACCCTTACCCATCTTTGAGAGATTGAGTCTTGACCTTGCTTCCCTCCAGGCTCTACCCCATTTCTCTGCTGCTCTAGATGCTGGACGCCTCAAAAAGACTGTTTGTAGCCACTGTTGTGTTTCCACTCCCTCTGGGGGCTGGAGAGAGAGCTCAGCAGTTAAGAATGGGCAGTGATGGCGCACACCTTTAATCCCAGCACTCGGGAGGCAGAGGCAGGCTGATCTCTGTGAGTTCTAGACCAGCGTGGTCTACAGAGCTAGTTCCAGGACAGGCTCCAAAGCCACAGAGAAACCCTGTCTCGAAAAACCAAAAAAAAGAATGTGGACTACTCCAGCAGAGGATCCTAGTTCATTTCCCAGCATCCACATGGCAGCACAAAACCACCTGGCTCCAGTGTCCAGGGGACCCAGCACCCTCTTCTGGCCTTCTCAGGCACTGCACAGATGCACATACACAATTGAAAATAAAAATAAGATCTCAGCGTACTCTGCTAAAAAACCTAACCACTAGCCGGATGTAGTCACTGAGCACTTGAAATGTGGCCAGCATGACTGAGGTCTGAATACATCACTCAGTCTAAACTTCTAGTTCACTTACAATTGATAGCCTCATGTGGTTTGTAGCTTCCATATAAGAACGCACAGCTCTAAAGGATTCTAATTTCATAATTAACAAGCTTAAACACATTCTGATTATACACACAAAAAAGTATGTATACAAGGCTCATCCTTTCCAAAGACACAATGGCCACAAAATCTTTCTGGTCCAGAGGCAGAGGCCCTATAGTTTTCCCTACTCACCCAGATCTTTTCCTGCTGCCCTCACTTAATTCTGAATTTGGCCCACTGGCGGGCAGAGACTGGCCAGCAGGGGCAAAGAAGGAAGGAGATGCATCCAGCTACTTTGTAACCGAAGGACAGTGAGAAAGCAGCTCAGTGTGGATGGCAGAGCCTAGGCTGTGCCTCTTCTGCACCATTGGGCTCTCCAGTGCTGAGTTTGCCTTAGGCTCCTACAGAAAGCTAATAGGTTTCCAAGCTGCTGCGCTCTGACTTCCCTCTGGATCTGTGGGAGCCTGCCCCAGGAACAACGGGGACCCCTCCTCCCTCCCTCCTCCACTCCCTCATAGCTGTCTCAGGCCTGCTGGAAATGAACAAATAATTCCTTGTGAAAGCTGGGCTCCTGGCCTAAGGCGGCCCTTGTTGCATTCACCTTTCTGAGGTTTTCAGGAGGCACAAGGAAGCAAAATTGGGTACTTTAAGATCAGACAGTTTTAAGAGTCAGCCCAGTGGCATTGCACTTGGTTGGCTTCCAGAGGCCCTCGTCCTGGAGAGGGGCGTCAGAGAGTGTGAACACCTAGCATGTGGGGAGACAGGTGTCCTTCATTTCCACTTGAGAAGAAACCTTTTCCTTTTGTGTATATGGTCATGGGGGTGGGGTGCTGATGTCACTCCTCAATCCCTATCTGTTTTCCTTGTGTGTGTGTGTGTGTGTGTGTGTGTGTGTGTGTGTGTGTGTGTGTGTGTGTGTGTGTGTGTGTGGTCACGGGGTGGGGTGCTGATGTCACTCCTCAATCACTATCTATTTTCCTTGTTTTGTTTCTTTGTTTTTAAATCTGGACACAGGAGCTGTCACTTGTCCTGGAGCTTGCCAACTAGGATAGGCCGCTAGGCTAAGCCCCTGGGAGCCATCTTCCCCTCTGTTGCCGGAGTTGCAAGCATGCTCTGCCACTCTGCCAAGCTTTTTTTTTTTTTTTTTTGAGGTGGTGGTCCTGGGGGAGGGGGTCTAACTCCAGTTCTTGTACTTGTAAGGCAAGTACTCTGAGCCATCTTCCCAGCTTGTAAAGAAACCATTTCCAGTTTTCTCTCAGCTTCCCTTCTAATAAGGAACAGCTCAGAGCCTTCGCAGGTAACACTGCAGTGTCTAGACAGAATTTAATAAGATTGTATGAATTTTATAGTCACTTCCAGTTTATGGGAAGTGGCACCATTTTCCCATTTATGGTAATGAAATGAAATTTACTTTTAAAATATGTTTATAGTTCTGATGGGTCTGGTTAGTGGAAAATACTAAGAAATAGAGCAACTGACATCTGGATAGCAAACAAACAAACCATGTAATCATGAATGACCAGATCTGAGGAATGCCTCCAAGTGAGACCAGAAGGTCCTTATGTTTGCAAAAGTGGCCTCATTCTAAGCAAGCCAGCCCCCCCCCCCCGCACAGCCTTGGTGGGGGGCAGGGGGCGCTGCTGCTTGTTTTCATTCTCATTCTCTTCCCAAAGGTTTGTTTACCAAGCAAAAGTCGGGGGCCGCTGGTTTCCAGCCGTGTGTGCACACAGCAAGAAACAAGGCAAGCAAGATGCAGCTGACGCAGCCCTCCGTGTCTTGATCGGGGAGAGCGAAAAGGCAGAGCAGTTGGGTTTTGCAGAGGTAACCCCAGTGACAGGGGCCAGTCTCAGAAGAACTATGCTTCTCCTTTCCCGGTCCCCAGACGCACATCCAAAGACAGTTAAGACATCTGCTTTTGGTGCTCTCTTTTCAGGGGTGGTGGGGTTCTGCTTGCTCCTCCTCAGAAGAAGTCGGCTCTTCACTTGGCCGTGATCATCCCTTGGCTTCATTCTTGGTCTCAGTAGAGTGCATGTCTAGGGCACTAGATGTGGGGTGGGAGAAGATGGCTCTCTTGCCAGCAGACACACAGGACACAGGCAGAGCACTAGGGTCCTGACACTGCTCCTGTCCCTACAGCTTCCTCTCACTGGTAGCACCTTCCACGACCAGATAGCTATGCTGAGCCACCGGTGCTTCAATGCTCTCACCAACAGTTTCCAGCCCTCCCTGCTCGGCCGCAAGATCCTGGCTGCCATTATTATGAAGAGAGGCGCTGAGGACATGGGTGTTGTCGTCAGTTTGGGGACAGGTGAGTGCACCGAGACACTGACCTCTTGATGAGAAGCAGGTCCTTCTCAGCCTCTCTGGAGTCGTTGTGAGCAAGTCCAAAGGTGTGGGCCAAAGAGTCCACGTAGGTAGACTATCTTCAGAGTTGTTGACATGATGCTCAAACATTTTGGAGCTGGAGCTGTTACAGTTGCTTTAGTTAGCTGCTTAGCAGTGAGCAGTGCATAGATAACCCCAGAGCCTATGGAGTCTGACTCTGGTTCCAGCTCTCCAGTTCTGGAGCTCAGATTTCTGCTCCTTTCAGCTGTGTCTGCTCAGATTTGGAATGAGTTTGGGGTTTGACTGGGATTTGTTTTGTTTGGAGGCGTGGTGGCTCAGGCTAGCCTCAAACACCCCTCCTCCTACTTCAGCCTTGTGGATGCTGAGGTCATAGGCATGTGCTGCTGTGCTGCCAGGGATGGGTTCTTCTCTAAGTGAAGGAATAGAGGCCAGAACCTGTCCGCTCAAGGCCGCATCTGCTGTAGTCTTCGCCTGCCTCACACCAGCACTGACTGCTCCAGTTTTGTTTTGGTGCCCAGGGAATCGCTGTGTGAAGGGGGACTCTCTCAGCCTGAAGGGAGAGACGGTCAACGACTGCCATGCAGAAATCATCTCCAGGAGGGGCTTCATCAGGTGAGCAAGATGGTCACAGCCATTCGCTGTTGTGGGGCCCTCCTGGTTCCCAGTCCACTCACCTTGAAACCCCAGCAAATTGGCAGCCATCCGTTGGACCCTTCTGTGACCTGACTGCATCTTCCCAAACAAAGTGACCTCTGCGTCCTCAGGCCTGAGGAATGAAGCGGCCTTCTCTCTCCATGTGAGAACCTGTACTCAAGCCCTGTCCCTGCCGGCTTTCTTCTCGGGCTCTTCTTTAGTTGGTGAAGGGCAAGAGTCAGGGAGAAGCAGCAGCTAGCCCTGTAAGGTCTTGAGTCAGTGTATTCTGCTGGGAGTGAAATGCCAAGGTCTCCTGAGGAGAACTTCTCAGTCCCTCTTCTACCTGAGAAGCAGAAAGCTGTGTACCATGGAGGCCTTTCCTTACCTGGGTTCAAACCAAGGGCAGACTGTGGAGGTGTGTTCTGCTCTGCCCAGACTCCAACTGCCTCCTAGCCAGCTTTCTTTTGGTAGGTTTCTCTACAGTGAGCTAATGAAGTATAACCAACATACTGCCAAGAACAGCATATTTGAGCTTGCCAGGGGAGGAGAGAAGCTCCAGATAAAAAAGACGATTTCTTTTCATCTCTACATCAGGTTTGTACCCCTGGTTTGGATGTTCACATGTTCCTCTGTCCCAGATCCTGACCTTGTACTGTAAGCCAGGTCTGCTCCATGTCTGAGGGGCACACCAGAGAGTAAAGTCATTCCTGCCGCCCAGCACCCATCCCGGCCCTGATGACAAGTGGTCTCAGGAGGAGTTGGAGGGAGATTGAGTCCTAACTAATGCCATTATTGGCAGCACTGCGCCATGTGGAGACGGAGCCCTCTTTGACAAATCCTGCAGCGACCGTGCTGTGGAAAGTGCAGACTCCCGCCATTATCCTGTCTTTGAAAATCCCAAGCAAGGCAAGCTTCGCACCAAGGTGGAGAATGGTGAGTGACAGGTGACCTCCCTTCTACTTCCACAGGCTCTGCAAGATTGCCAGTGGGCGGAGAGAGGGAGTGCAGGTTGCGTGTGGAAGCCTGTAGCCTGGGAGAACAGGGCATCTCCAGGCTGCTTAGGAGCCGCTCTCTGTCTGTCAGTGGGGGTGTGCAGAACTGAAGAGGACTGACAAACGTGGGGTCCGCTACACTGACATGTGTGCTGCCAGCATCCTCTCTTCTGTTACCCGGTGTCTCCTCACACCTCTCCTATCCCTTCACGCTTCAGTGTCATCCAGGTGGTGCTCAGACGTTAGTCAGGTCCCTTCCTCTCCCTACTAAGTACCCTAAAGTGTGAGCACAGTCACCATACAGCCCATGTTCTACTCCTAGAGTTTGCCAAGGAGTGAAGGTGTGTGTCCACAGAAACACATGAACAGGCATGCTCATGATAGCATTAGTCACAATGGCGAGAGTGGAACAAACACAGGTACCCATACCCAGATAAATACAATGTGATATGTCCGTATGGTGGAATATTACCTGCCATAGGAAGGAAGAGCTGTTCTGAGAGCTGCCACAACATGGGCCTTGGCAACATGCTGACTGAAAAACAAGTCACAGAAGAACATATGTCATGTGATTTCATGTCTGAAAGGGGCAGAGTAGACAGGTCCACAGACATAGAGCATGAACTGGGAGTTGCCAGGCAAGGGACTTCCTAGTATAAAAGACTTCTTTGTTTCTTTGTAAGGTAACATAATGCTCAAAAACTGGTTGTGATGATGGAGCAAGCTTGAAACACTTGTGTGTTTTAAATGGTGGATTGTATGATATGGCATATGAAATGTAGCTCCATACAGCTGTTCTGAAACAAAACCAAACCTTCCAGGTATGCAGCATACTCCCAGCTTTGGAAGGCCAAAACTTTAGGATCAAACATTTGTACTTGGGTTATAAAGCAGAATGGCACAGTTGGTAAAATGTCTGCTGTGCAAGTTACAAGGACTTGAATTCCAGTATCCAGAACCCAGCCTTGGCAGTGAACACCTGTAGCCCCTGCTGGAGGCTCAGAGGCAGGAGAATTTGGCCTACCCAAATGAGTGAGCTTCGTGTTCAGAGACCCTGCCTTAAAGAAAGGTGGAGACCAAAGAAAGACAGCCAACATCAGCCTTTGGCCTACACACACACATGTACACACTTGCATGTGTACTTGCATGCACACAAAAATATACTATACTAATAAGTACACATACATACCCCTGCTACATATACACACTAAATGGTCATACTAAAACTAGGGCTATGTCTTAGTGTTTCTATTGCTGCAATAAAACACCATGACCAAAAAACAAGTTGGGGAGGAAAGGGTTTATTTATTTGGCTTACACTTCCACATCACTGAAGGAAGTCAGGACAGGAACTCAAACAGGGCTGGATCCTAGAAGCAGGAGCTGATGCAGAGGCCATGGAGGGGTGCTGCTTACTGGCTTGCTTCTCATGTCTTGCTCAGCATGATTTCTTAGAGAACCCAGGACCACCAGCCCAGGGATGGCACCACCCACAATAGGCTGGGCCTCCCCCATTGATCACTGAGAAAACGCCTTAGAGCTGGATCTCCTGGGGACACTTCCTCAGCTGAGGCTCCTTCCTCTCTGATGACTCTAGCTTGTGTCAAGTTGACACGCAAAGCCAGCCAGTATAGGCCAGGAGTGTGCTGGAGTGGACTTGGTTCCCACAGGACCCCGCACTCCTCCTCTCAGCCTGCTGCTGCAGCTGCCAGGACCCCCGCTGTCTCTGTCTGCCACGTGCCCTTGTGCTTAGCTCCCCGACTCCTGTGCCCTCGCCATTTCTGTGCTGTCCCCGTCATAGCTCCTTCAAGTCTTCTGAGCACTGCGAGCTCCCAGAGTTTCTGTGTGCATGTCTGTTTGCTGGTCTTTCCCTCTCCCTTTCTTCCCTTTCATCCCATAAACATAGCAAGAGGCAAAGTCTTGTTCTGCTAATCATGTGGTTTTCAGTACCAGGCACATAGTAGGTTCTATAAAATATAAGCAGCCAGTGGCCCATACCTCAGGCGCACACATAGTGTGCCCAGGATATGGTTTGATCCAGTGGCCTTCATCAGTCCAACTCAAGTCTCTCATCCAGGGGAAGGCACAATTCCTGTGGAATCCAGTGACATTGTTCCCACGTGGGATGGCATTCGACTTGGGGAAAGACTCCGTACCATGTCCTGTAGTGACAAAATTCTACGCTGGAATGTGCTGGGCCTACAAGGGGCACTGTTGACTCACTTCCTACAGCCTGTGTACCTGAAATCTGTAACACTAGGTAAGGGAGTTACTTTGGGAGCTGGAATCCACCTGTCCTTGGCTCAGATCCCAGCAAGCCATTTGTCCTGTGTTCCTATGTCTCCCTTCCCAAGCAAGCTTGGTTTTTCCCTTAAGAACAGGATATAGGGCTGGAGAGATGGCTCAGAGGTTAAGAGCACTGGCTGCTCTTCCAGAGGTCCTGAGTTCAATTCCCAGCAACCACATGGTGACATACAACTATCTCTAATGAGATCTGGTGCCCTCTTCTGGTGTGCAGGCATACTTGCAGGCAGAACACTGTATACTTAATGAATAAATAAATCTTTTTTTTAAAAAAAAAAGAAGAAGAAGAAGAAGACCAGGATCTAAGTGCTCAATCTGCTGGTGGCAGGGAAGGTTAGCGTGGGCAGCAAGCAAGTGGAGGAAAGGCATGCTAGACTGGGTCCTGGGGCAGCGAAGCCTCTCAGAGCCTCGCTGTCCTTCCCATCCTCTCCCAGTCCTCTGCCTTCCTCCAGCCTAGGTATTTGATGTCCTGTGTGTCTTGTGTGGCCACAGTCAGGTGTTTTACAGCAAAGGAGCTGTTTCTCATCTCCCAACTCCTTGTGTGTCTCTGCCTCTCAGGAGCACTTGCTGCAGACCCAGGTATAAACTTGCTTTTGTTTTCACCCAGGTTACCTTTTCAGCCAAGGGCATCTGACCCGTGCCATTTGCTGCCGTGTGACCAGAGATGGGAATGCATTTGAAGACGGGCTACGCTATCCCTTTATTGTCAACCACCCCAAGGTGCTATAACCCCATTCTGTTTGCTCTTGATACACGCCTCCTTATACAAAGCTGTGCGTTATGGAAAGGGAAGCCTTTGCTGGGGTCCCAAGAGCAAGCTCTTGCTCCCTTTGGGTGTCTGGGCTTCAGCTCTCAGTCCAAAGTGCAATCTGAACCATGGTGAAGTTAGTGCAGATCTCAAAGGGAACAACCAGGGCCTCACACTCCTTACCTAGCAGTCTTTCAGCCCTGCCCCCAAACCTTTGTTCTGAAAGGGTTCCCTTTCTCCCATCACTCCATGGGTTCCTAGGTCGGCCGAGTCAGCGTGTATGACTCCAAAAGGCAGTCTGGAAAGACCAAGGAGACAAGTGTCAACTGGTGCTTGGCCGACGGCTACGACCTAGAGATCTTGGATGGCACCAGAGGCACTGTGGATGGGTAAGGAGGCAAGAAGGCACGGGAGAGGCCCAACAGGCTTGCTGCCGCTCCCAAGGGCAGGCCCCTGCCTGCTTCTCGGGAGTTCAGGGCCATCCACCTTCTGCAAAATTTACACCTTAGCCCTCACCTCATCTGTTTCCAAATGAATAACCAATGCCTTTGTTTCCCTAGACCAGGCAAGGAGTTGTCTCGGGTGTCCAAGAAGAACATTTTCCTTCAGTTTAAGAAGCTTTGCTCCTTCCGTGCCCGAAGAGATCTACTGCAGCTCTCCTATGGTGAGGCCAAGAAAGCTGCCCGTGACTACGAGTTAGCCAAGAACTACTTCAAGAAAAGCCTGCGGGACATGGGCTATGGGAATTGGATCAGCAAACCCCAGGAGGAAAAGAACTTTTATCTCTGTCCAGTGCCCAATGACTGACAGTGGGGCATGTTTCCCACGGGGCCAGAGGGAGTTCGTGGCATTCCTCATCACATTGGGCCAGAGTTTGGGGGCTTTTTTTTTCTTAAACCCTCCCCCCCTTATTTTAAATGGAGGAACCATAATAGATGGTACCAAGACCTTTGGTTCCCATTTATCCCACTTGCTTTGGGATTTCGAGGTGGGGTCTGGCCAAGCCTCCCCGCACCCTTTTCCCAAGCAAAAAGTCAGAGATTAAAGGCAGAGGGGCACTTGTTCCCCATGTAACATAGCCAGTCCCTGATCCCTGCGCCTGGTTCCTCCAGTTTAGTTTTGTGGAGTTGCATCTCCTTTTCGTTTGCTACACTGACCTCTTGTGGATTTGATTACATTCCCATCAGTTCTCTGTAAATCATGTCGGGGACTAATGATGGCACCTCCGTAGACCTGCAGGCCCCCTAGTCTTCCCTCCCAGAATTCCTTCCTGTGATGAGGTTTCTCCTTCCCACCCCAGAGGGGAAGAGTGAACATAAAGGACTGATGACATGTTTACAAGAACAGGAGTTGAAACTGATCAGGGGCTGTAGGGCAACGGGATGTGGTAGGATGTGGCTGGCCAGGCAAGCCCTGCCCAACGACAGGCTGTGCTGGCCAGGCAAGCCCTGCCCAACGACAGGCTGTGCTGGCCAGCCAGGGAACTTCCTTTCCTGGGCACGGGGACGTTGAGAACCAGATGTGGAACTGGAGAAGGTGTCCAAGCCGAGCAGTGCCCCAGTGAGGGCCCACAGAGCCCTAGCCAGGGTGCAGCAACATTCCTTGGAATGTAGCCACATTCCCGTCTGCCCTCCATAAAGCATTCCCAGAATCTGGCTCTGTCCACATGGAGTATCGGGCCCCAGGCCTCAGCTCTGTGTGAAGAGCTGAGGACAAGTCATGGGTCATCTTTGTCCAGACAGAGAAGGGGTAAATGCAAAGCATCGTGTTAGTGAGGTCACCGGTCCACTTGGGTTTCTTCTCATGGCACTGTTGTCAGCAGAAGCTGACAATGCCTTGCGTAAAATGAATGTTTCTAGAAGGCCAGAAATGGACTGCATTACAGACTTGAAAGACAAATATATTTTTCCATTAGTGAATGTACTTTTGTTTTACCAGATGGCTTCAGAAGCTGATTCATGGGTGGGACAAAGGGCACTGCAATCTCCTGGCCTGCCCCGCCCCTTTGGGAATCTTGATATATATGTA
>PVIU01024105.1:0-26092 GCA_004026605.1 Ondatra zibethicus
CCATTTCTTTTACATTTTCCAATTTTGTGGCATACAGGCTTTTGTAGTAAGACCTAATGATTCTCTGAATTTCCTCAGAGTCTGTTGTTATGTCCCCCTTTTCATTCCTGATCTTGTTAATACGAGTATTCTCTCTCCCCCTTTTGATTAGTTTGGATAGGGGTTTGTCGATCTTGTTGATTTTCTCAAGGAACCAGCTCTTTATTTCATTGATTCTTTGGATTGTTTTCTGTGTCTCTATTTTGTTGATTTCAGCCCTCAGTTTGACTATTTCCAGTCTTCTACTTCTCCTGGGTGAGTCTGCTTCTTTTTTTTCTAGAGCTTTTAGGTGTGCTGTTAAATCTTTTATGTGTGTTTTCTCCGTTTTCTTTATGTGGGCACTCAGTGCTATGAACTTTCCTCTTAGCACTGCTTTCATGGTGTCCCATAGGTTGGGGTATGTTGTGGCTTTATTTTTGTTGAATTCAAGGAAGACTTTAATTTCTTTCTTTATTTCTTCCTTGACCCAGGAGTGGTTCAGTAGTTGACTGTTCAGTTTCCATGATTTTGTAGGCTTTCTCGGGGTGGAATTGTTTTTAAATTCTAACTTTACTCCATGATGATCCGATAAGACACAGTTGCTTACTCCAACTTTTTTGTATCTGTGGATGTTTGCTTCGTTACCGAGTATGTGATCAATTTTTGAGAAGGTTCCATGAGATGCTGAGAAGAAGGTATATTCTTTCCTGTTTGGGTGGAATGTTCTATAGATGTCTATTAAGTCCATTTGATTCATTACATCTTTCAGTTCTCTTATTTCTCTGTGAAGTTTCTGTCTTGTTGACCATTCCATTGGTAAGAGAGGAGTGTTGAAATCTCCTAGTATTAGAGTGTGGGGGTTTGATGTATGCTTTGAGTTCTAGTAATGTTTCTTTTACATATGTGGATGCTTTTATATTAGGAGCATATATATTCAGGATTGAGACTTCATCCTGATGGATTATTCCGTTTAAATGTATAAAATGTCCATCTCCATCTCTTCTGATAGATTTCAGTTTGAAGTCGATTTTGTTCGATATTCGTATAGCCACACCTGCTTGTTTCTTAGGGCTGTTTGATTGAAAAACCTTTTCCCAACCCTTTACTCTGAGATAATGTCTGTCTTTGTGGTTGTGGTGTTTTCCTTGTAAACAACAGAATGTTGGATCCTGTTTTCATATCCATTCTTTTAACCTGTGCCTTTTTATAGGTGAATTGATTCCATTGATATTATGTGATAATAATGACCAGAGGTTATTAACTGCGGTTAATTTTTTAGGGTTGTAGAGTTTGTGTGTTTCCCTTCTTTGAGTTGTGCCCGTGGCAGCCTGTTAGATGTCTGTGTTATTAGGGGTGTTGTTTGCTTCCTTTAGATGTGGTTTTCCTTCTAGTATTTTCTGTAAGGCTGGGTTTGTGGCTATGTACTGCTTAAATTTGTTTTTATCCTGAAATACCTTATTTTCTCCATCAATGGTCAATGAAAGCTTTGCTGGGTATAGTAGTCTGGACTTGCATCCATGGTCTGTTAGTGTCTGCAGCCCATCTATCTAAGACCTTCTGGCTTTTATGGTTTCCATAGAGAAGTAAAGTGTAATTCTGGTAGGTTTACCTTTATACGTTACTTGTATACAATTATACAATACTTGTATACGTTACTTGGCCTTTTTCCTTTGCAACTCTTAGTAATCTTTCTTTATTCTGTATGTTCTGTGTTTTGATTATTATATGGTGAGGGGATGTCTTTTTTGATCTAGTCTATTTGGTGTTCTGTATGCTTCTTGTACCTTCATATGCATATCCATCTTTAGGTTGGGAAAGTTTTCTTCTATAATTTTGTTGAATATATTTTCTGGGCCTTTGAGCTGTGCTTCTTCTCCTTCTTCTACCCCTATTATTCTTAGGTTTGGTCTTTTTGTGGTGTCCCAGATTTCATGGGTGTTTTGTGTTAAGTATTTGTTGGATTTGTTGTTTTCTTTGATCAATGAGTTTATTTTCTCTATAGTATCTTCAGTGTATGAGATTCTTTCTTCTATCTCTTGTAGTTTCTTGGTTATACTTGTTTCTGCAGTTCCTGTTTGTTTAATCAAATTTTCCATCTCCAGCCTTCCCTTGGTTTGTGTTTTCTTCACTGCCTCCATTTCAGTTTTTAAGTCTTGAACTGTTTCCATTACCTGTTTGATTGGTTTTTCTTGGTTTTCTAGGGTATCTTTGAGGAATTTAATCATTTCTTCCAACTTTTTCTTAGTTTTTTCATCCCTTTCTTCAAAGGAGTTTTTCACCTCTTCTTTAAAGGTTTCTATCACTTTCATAAAGTTATGTTTAAAGTCGATTTCTTCTACTTCTTCTGGGTTAGGTTGCTCAGGTTTTCCTGTTGAGTACTTGTTTTCCGGTGTTATCATGTTGCTTTTCAGGTTCTTGGAGGAATTCTTGGATTGGCGCCTGCCCATCTCTTTCTTTGATTCCAGTCATGGGAGTCTCAGCGGGTGAGGACCTCCCAGGACAGCTTCTCCACACTCACCAGTCTGGATAGCTGATCTCAGTGCAGGGAGAGGAAGTCCCATCTGGACTTCCGATCCTTCTGGACCTCCAATCTCAGCACAGGAATAGAGATTCCTGGTGTTCCAAGGACCCACATAGGAAAGGGCAAACTTGTGGGGCAGGAGGTTGTAGGGTCATGTGGAACAAAGTGGCCCGCTGGGACCTTACTGCCAGGTGCACACAATCTTACCAGTCTGCACCTCCGATCTCAGCACAGGAAGAGAGATTCCCGGGGTTCCAAGCCCCACAGAGGAAAGGGCAATCATGCAGTGGGGCGGTGCAGGCTAGTGTGGAACAAAGCATCTTGTGGGGACCTTACTGCCAGGTGTGCACCACCTTACCAGTCTGCACCTCCGATCTCAGCACAGGAAGAGAGATTCCCGGGGTTCCAAGGACCCACATAGGAAAGGGCAATCTTGCAAGGGGAAGTGCAGGGTCGTGTGGAACAAAGAGGCCCACGGGGACCTTACTGACAGGCGCGCACAACCTTGCCAGTCTGCGCCTCTGATCTCAGCACAGGAAGAGAGAGTGCTGGGGTTCCTTGGCCCCACAGAGGAAAGGGCAATCTTGCAGGGGGGGTTGCGGGGTCGTGTGGAACAAAGAGGCCCACGAGGACCTTACCGCCAGGAGTGCACAACCTTACCAGTCTGTGCTTCTGATCTCAGCACAGGAAGAGGGAGTGCTTGGGTTCCAAGCCCCACAGAGGAAAGGGCCATCTTGCAGGGGGGAAGTGCAGGGTTGTGTGGAACAAAGAGGCCTGCGGGGACCTTAACACCCAGCGTGCACAACCTTACAAGTCTGCGCCTCTGATCTCAGCACAGGAAGAGAGTGCTGGGGTTGAAAAGCCCCACAAAGAAAAGGGTAATCTTTCAGGGTGTGTGTGTGCAGGGTCGTGTGGAACAAAGAGGCCCGTGGGGACCTTACCGCCAGGCGTGCACAACCTTACCAGTCTGCGCCTCCGATCTCAGCACAGGAAGAGAGAGTGCTTGGGTTCCAAGGCCCCACAGAGGAAAAGGCAATCTTGCAGGGGGCCCTAAACATTTATCCTCATACCCACATACAAATGGAGTTCACATCACTCATCAAGAATATTTATCTTTGCAACAAACTGAAACCACTTCTGAAATCCACATCTGATTGATCAAAATGTAGAATTATGGATCCTAATCCCAGTGGATACATCTACAAATTGCCCCAACACAGAGGGCTCAGAGAACATTGTAGAAAAGGGCAGAAAGTTTGTTAGAAATAGAGGTCTCAGGGTTGTCCTGAGATTGTATCTATTAATATCAGAAGTTACACCTTCATAGTCTCACCAACATGATGGCCCAAATGTGAGCTGAACAAAAACAACAACAATGAACATGGCACATAGGACTGGAAAAATATCAAGTGGTCTCCATCCTACCCAAAGAAGTATAGACTAAATTGAGATGCAGAGTGTAGTAAGTAGAAATAGCACTCCAGTGTTGTTTGTACAATGCCAAATGGTCGGCCTTGAAAACATGCCTAAAAGGACCATAAAGGCTGAGCAGGTTATGTTTATGGATTAAGGAAAACATATCTACAAACACACATATATATGTAACAATGATTAATAAAAAAGGAGCCATAAATTTAAAAGAGGCAAGTAGGTTATACACCATTTAGATTAGAGATTTACTTATAGTATAATCTTAAAATAAGAAAGTATTATAAAAATTCAGTACAGAACTATCACAAAAATGGACATATAAGTTGAAAAGCACAAAGCACTGGATCCAAATCTGACTCCTGCAGTGTTTGCTGACGATTTACACCCTACCCATAGGGGGAGATGTCCCATTTTATGACTTGTGCTGTTGCCATTTTGTGGGTTTTCACGGTTTCAGTCATGGGTAGCAAGTCATCCCTGTTCATTCCCCCTGGGATGGATGCCTTTTAGAGGCCCTAATATCCCAGGCCTTAATGCCCTACTTCTTCAGTTTCTACTCTCACTCTGCTAGTGTCCTGCTGGCTCCACTTTTATGGGAACTTTCTAAATACTGTCAGTACACAGGTAAGTGGAAGGAGATTCCTCAAGCTGTCCCTGCACTGCTACTGCTGCCAACAAGATTGGTTGGATCCACAAGGCAGCTGTTTTCAATTCTAGCCTTTTGCTCCCTTCTTCAGCTTGGGGCATGGCAGCTCAGCAATAGGGCAGATCACACATCTAGGTCTCTCTTATTATTAAACATAAAATCCCTGCAGCTCAAAAATTGTGTCTTTTCCATACAACATGTGACCGCTGCCATTTTGACTGAGGTCAGGTAATTTTGCTGCCATCTTGGCTGAAAGCCAGGTCAGGTGACCAAGTTCTGCCATCTTTACTGAGGTATTCCCTGCCTGGTTTCCCAGTGTTAACTCTGTTAAATGGATGATCTTACTGCCATCTTATCTGAGGTCAGGTGATTTTACCACCATCTTAACTGCCAGGTGACCAAGTCCTGCCATCTTTACTGAAGTATACCCTGCCTGGTCCCCCGGTTTACTTATGTTTTTTTCTCTAAATTCCTCTTGTTGTCTCTGTTGCATGTGTTCTTTGTGCAACGGCTTGCCTTTGGTAGGGCCCATCAAAAGCATCCACTTCACCCAATTCCTATTCATTTTGTGTGTATGTGTTCATACATGTAACTTAAATGCACCAATGTTTACTGTTAAATGTTATAATTGTCTGTTCATTGCATCTCATTTCAGACTACAAAAACAATAAGTCTTGTGTTTTAAACTGGTATGTACTTTTAAGTCTCTTACAAAAATACTTTATATTTAATCCAACCCTCATTGAAAATATATTTAGATGTTCTCTATTATTGTCAGTTCTACTGTTAACCTCATATTGCAAGCAGTTTTTTCTTCTTTCTGTTCTTTTAAGAGTGTATATCTTAACCTGTTAAGAGCCAGTACAGTCAAGCTCAGACCCAACTCTCCAGACAGGTTCTATACTATAGTTACACCTGATAAACAGCTCTCAACTGCTCAGAGATCTAGGAAATGTGGCTTTTAAATTTTTCATTACTAGAAAACTTTTCATAACAGAAAGAAACAGTTTGGCTCCTAGCAGCAGCACTCTACTTCCTCCAAAGAAGACAGAAGACAAATTGGCACAATACAACGTCCATCTGCAGTTCACATCAACTGCCAAGCACTGACCACCAGGCAAAACTGCCTTTCATCTAAACTGAAGATCACCAGACAATGGACAGAATTGCTGGAATCGACAGCCTAGTTGCTTGGGTCAAGGTAGTCTTATCTTCCTACAGATTTCTTAGCCCACAGGATCTTCTGGAGCCTGGCAGGCCCTGTGCTAAACAGCAAAAGGCAAATACGTCCTCCAGCGACCATGGAGGACCCCAAGGAGTAGCTCTAGGTGCCAACCAAGTACGTTCTCTGTCATTTTTTAATAAGTAACTCAAGTAAAATTTTATCCTTCTCAAAGATCTCTGATGCAGTTTGACAGCTGAGAGGTTTTGTCAGTTTAAAATGACAACCTCACCAAACAAATTTCAGTAAAAGACAAATACAAATACAAGACCTGCAAGTTATAAAGGTGTGAGGACAAATACAAGTTATCAAATTTTTTCTCTCATGCTGCCTTCCATAGTCTTAAAAATACTTTTCATTGTGCAAAAATATCTGTCACAGTCATTCTGACATAAATATGCTACTCTTTATACAATGTATATGACTGCAATTTCTGTTTTCACAAACGCAAAGAATTCTTGTGAGATCCAGGGAGCCAAATTAAATGATCCACCTTAAACAGTCCAGATACACCCCTCTCAATTCCCTGGTCCTATATTTTTTCCCTTAACTTACTTTTGTTCTCTGCTGTACCAATACCTTAAACAGGTGTAAGAGACACCAGAAATTTCCATATGACAAACACCAGAGAGGAACAAACAGTCCAGCTATGTCAGGATGTGACCAGAACCTAGGTTTCTCAGGGCCCTCCCCAAGACAATGCCCACAAGTAAGCAGGAAGCAGTCTTGAGAATCTGCTGCCCCAATTCCTTTAACCTGTTATTCCTAAACTCCTGCCTTTTTATTATAAAAAAGAGATGGGAATGTAATGGTCTTCTCTGTCCCTTTAAGAGACAAGCCATGCCTACTCCCTCCCCCATCTCCTGAGGCAAGCAGATCTTCAGCTTCCAGCCTTAGTCCCTTCTCTTTTTTATCTCTACCCTGCTCCATTCTCCCTACTTCTCCCTTCCACCCTCTCTGTCTCTCTCTGTTCTTTCTTTTTCTCCCCTTACCCCCTCTCTCCTTCCCTTCCATAACACACTAAATAAATACCCAACCTAACTCTACGTGGTGTACCTATCCATGTCTCTGTCTCTCACTCACCATGTGTCTTCATGCCCAGGACCAAGGAGACCTGTGGCGTGGTCTCATGGCATGCCCATTTGTCTGCCTCTCCTTTTGGGACTCACTGTCCTTCGTGACACACTGCAGCCACTTGGGGAACCGTGCTGTCCCTGCCTGAGACTGGCTTCTATCGGGACCTCTGCACACTGGTGCTGCTTGGGGACCTGCAGCATTTCTGCTGCTGCAGCCATTTGGGGATGATAAATTGGGCATTCCTGTCAGAAAGAAAGAACTATCCTTGTGAGAGCATTAAAGCAATTGTTTTGACTCCACAACTATACTGGTGAGTAACAGTTAATATTCATATGCACATGTTCTATGTGATTTATATAACCAATGTGACATGCCTCTATCTTTCTCTTTCTCTGTTTCTCTCTGCTCTTCCTTTTTCTCCCCTTACCACCTTTCCCCTTCCCTTCCATAACACACTAAATAAATATCCAACCTAACTCTACATGGCATGCCTATCCCATGTCTCTGTCTCTCGCTCACCATGTGTCTTCATGCCCAGGACCAGCCACCTTTCGAGACCTGTGGCATGGTCTCATGGCATGCCCATCTGTTTTCCTCTCCTTTTGGGACTCACTGTCCTTGATGAGAGCATTAAAGCAATTGTTTTGACTCCACAACTATACTCGTGGGTAACAGTCAATATTTGTATGTACATATTCTATGTGATTTATCTAACCAACGTGACATGCCTTTTAAAATACATTCTGGATCTAAGCATAATACTGTGCAGTTAAATGAATTTAAAACTGTGGCCTTAGAAATATCAGTCAAAGCATCCACATTCTTATGATATAGCCTGTGCTACCTTTAAATCTTCCAATATATTGACTACTTCATTCTTCTAGCAGACAGAATTCAAAGGCTATGGCCCAGAGCTACAAGAGATATAACCAAAGCTTAACTGTATAAATGTTAAAACCATTGCTGCTAGATGTCCACTGGCAATAAATACAGGTATCATTAATCAAAAAAAGCCAAATCATTATTTTTTCTGCTGTGTGTAGTACTCCATTGTGTAAATGTACTGCATATTCTTTACCCACTATTCAGTTGAAGGGCAGTTAGGTTGTTTCCAGGTTCTGGCTATGACAAACAATGCTGCTATAAATATAGGTGAGCACATGTCCTTGTGGTATGATTGAGCATCCTTTGGGTATGTACCCCAAAGTGGTATTGCTGCGTCTTGAGGAAGGTTGTTTCCAAATTTTCTGAGAAATCACCATACAGATATCCAAAGGGGCTGTACCAGTTTTCACTCCCACCAGCAATTCAGGAGTGTTCCCTTTACCCCACAACCTCTCCAGCATAAGTTGTCATCAGTGTATTTGATCCTGTACATTATTACAAGTATAAAATGGAATCTTAAAATTTGCAGGCAAATGAATGGATCTAGAAAACACCATATTGAGTGAGGTAACCCAGACCCAGAAAGACAAATATATGTACTCACTCATAAGTGGCTTTTAGACATAAAACAAAGAAAACCAGCCTAAAATTCACAATCCCAGAGAACCTAGACAACAATGAAGACCCTAAGGGAGACATATGTGGATCTAATCTACATGGGAATTGAAAAAGGCAAGATCTCCTGAGTAAATTGGGAGCATGGGAACCATAGGAGAGGGTTGGTGGGGTTGGGAGAAGAATGGAGGGAAGCAGAGAAAAACATATAGCTCAATAAAGTCAATAAAAAAGGAACCAAATGAAGTGAAGCAGTCTATAAAACTAATGACATTTAGAAACACTGTATAATGTGCAAATGGAATTTGCATTCAAGCTCAAAATATGCTTACATTTCCTAATGCAAATACCCTCACTGCCCAGTTTACTTCTTTACACATCAAAACAAGGTCTGTGTTATGCTTATCTATAGGATCTTGTCATCCATTTCTAGTATCAACCAAGCATATCGAGACTCTGGAGTACTTGTCTATCTTTTGGGGCTTCCCTCTCTGACACATGGAATAACCTACAGTTAGCACTTTGGTATTTTTGGTTGACAACCCATGATTACTAACTACACCATTATAAAGATTTAGTCAACCATTCATGACACTTTCTTTAAATTATATCCTATTATTTTCTCTATTTCTTTTAATTTTGAGATTATAGAATAATTGCACCATTCTCTAATCTCCATTCTTCCTTCTAAACCCTCTAATATGCACCCCTTCATCTCTTTCAATTTTGTGGACTCTTTTGTCGTAAATGTTGTTACATGCATGCAAGTCCAAGGTTGCAAGAGAGTCCTTAACATTTATCTGAAGATTTGGACCTAGGAATAACAGAAGAGAATTGACATGCTACAATTGTCTTTTTAGATCTGGATTAGCTCATTCAGTAGGATCTTTTATAGTGCTTGCTATTTGCCTGCAAATGTCATGATTTCAATTTTCTTTATACTGGAATAGTTATAACATGGTGTACCTGTATCACTATTTCATCATCCATTAGACACCTGTAGAACATTTAGGTGGTTTCCAGTTTCTAGTTGCTGTAAAAAGATGTTGTGAGCATGCATGAGAAAATACATGTGAAGGAGAATATCAAGTCATTTAGGCACATTCCAAGGAGATATATAACTGAGTCACATGGTCCATATTTACTTTCAGAAATCTGTGTATTCTCCACACTGTTTCCAGAGTTGCTATACAATTTTGCAAAATCAACAAAAGGTGTCTCCTAGTTCAAACTCTGTCTCTCTCCCTGTCTCTCTGTCTCTCTTTCTCTCTCTGTCTCTGTCTTTCTCTCCCTTCCTAGTCCCATGTCCATTGTGACTGGACTGTTGCTTTTCTCATACTTTGTGTTTTAAACGTGTCATGTATTCTGGATATTCAGTCACAGCTAGCATGTTTGCTTACACTAGACATAAACTAGCCAATTTTTGTGTGGTGGAGGTTATGGAAGGGGACATGTCCAATGGGATTATACATTTCATCTCTGAACTACGGGCCAATGATAGGTTGGGGTAGGAAGAACATTGTCCATCCATATTCTTTCTACTTGTGAGTCCATTAAAGCCAAAACGTTAGTTCCAAAGCTAAGGGAACACATATAGCCGTGAATTAACTTATAGGTTCACAGATAAGCTTAAAAAGTAAATGATAGTGTGAAAGGGCCTTGTTGGGTGGGGGAGGATACTTGACAAGATTTAGAAGACATCAGAGAAAGAATTATTAGAATGTTTTATATATGTGGTAAATCATCAACAAACAATTTAATAAACTCAGAATAGAAATTTTATATCGTTGTGGCAGTAACATTGTCAACCTGAAAAAATCATTCAAAAGAAGTTTTCTCATTTGTGACACTACTTATTTCTTAGCATATCATGCATGTAAGGAGTCTATCAGCCCAAGTGACTTAGGTTCTTTTAAGACACAAATTTCTACACCTCTCTCCCCTCTCTCTTCTCACTCTCTCTCTCTCTCTATGTACACACACACACACACACACACACACACATATTATACCTCTGCAGGTCAGGGTGTGAGTCTGGGATATATGAAGGAGTAGACAAGAACCAGAGACCTTTGTGGGCCAAGGCACAAGTCTGGGACCTCTGCGAGAATGAACTGGAGCCAGAGAACTTTACAGTACTGGGTCCAAGCCAGGAACCTCCAGGGGAGTGAGCAAGCCCATACCTGGGACATTTCTATTTATGGAAACAGGTCTGAGCCAGCAACCTAGTCCAGAGACCTGAGACAGTGAACTCCACTGAAGCAGGTAGAAGCAAGCAACCACTGAGGGAGCATGTCAGAACCAGAGACCTCTGCGGGTCCAGGCATGAGTCTGGGATCTGTGAGAGAGTAGGCCTGAGCTAGGACATCTGCAGTCCAGAAGTGAGTATGGGATGTCCAAGGGAGTAGACAGGGATCAGAGACCTCTGAGGGTCCAGGCTTGAGTCTGAGAACTCCAAGAGAGTGGGCAGGAACCAGATAGCTCTGTGGGTGCAGGTGTGAGTTTGGGACCTCCAAGGGAGTAGGTTGGAACCAGAGACGTCTGCAGGTCCAAGCATGAGTCTGGAACTACCAAGGGAGTAGGCCAGAACCAGAGACCTTCAGGCATGAGTCTGGAACCTCCAAGGTAGTAGACTGGAACCAGAGACCTCTGCAGGTCCAGGCATGAGTCTGAAACCACCAAGGGCTTAGGCTGGAACCAGAGATCTGCAGGTGCCAATGTGAATCTAGAACCTCTGAGGTAGTAGGCCTGAGCCAGCATCTCTACCAGAGCAGCCCCAAGGCAGCAACCTCAGAAGAAAGAGCCCCAAGCATGCAATCTTCATGGGAGCAGGCCTGAATGACCCCTGGTATTGCAGAGGGCAACTCACGAGCGCTGAGGAACCTTCAGGAACACAGAGTGACCAACAGGGTAACTGGAACCATGGCCCTGAATGCACCACAAGGAGTAACCATCTGAGCCTTGGATCCACTGGCACTTGGAAGATTGAGCACCAGAGTCACAGACAGCCCCAACTACACCAATCAGAGGAAAAGATGGGTAGACAAGGTAAGAACACATGCAACAACACAAAGAGCAACACAACACCAGTAAAAGCTAGTGGCCTATGACAGCAAGACTTGAACAACCAAATATAGGAGAAGCAGAAGAAAATGACCTAAAAATAACTTAAGGAGAATGTTTGAAGCCCTTAAAAAGGAAATGAAAAATTGTCTCAAAGAAAAGACAAATAAACAATTGGAAGACATCAACAAATCCCTTAAAGAAAACCAAGAAAAAGCAATCAAACATATGAAAGAAACTATTCAAGACTTGAAAACTGAAACAGAAAAAATAAAGAAAACACAAGCTGAGGGAATTTTAGAAACAGAAATCATGAGAAAACAATCAGGAACCACAAATACAAGCATAAGCAGCAGAATACAAATGGAAGAGAGAATCTCAAGTGCTCAAGACACAATAGAGGAAATAGACTCATTGGTCAGAGAAAACATTAAATCCAACAAAAGCTTAACACAAAATTTCCAGGAAATATGGGACACCATGAAAAGACCAAATGTAAGAATATTAAGTATAGAAGAAGGAGAAATAGTCTAACTTAAAAGCACAGAAAATATATTTAACAAAATCATAGAAGAAATCTTTCCCAACATACAGGAAGACATGCCTATGAAGATACAAGAAGCTTACAGAACACCAAAGAGACTGGATAAAAAAAAAACCTCTCTTGCCACATTATAATCAAAACACTAAACAAACAGAATAAAGAAAGCATATTAAGAGCTGCAAAGGAAAAAAGCCAAGTAACATATAAAGGCAGACCTATCAGAATTACACCTAACTTTTCACTGGAAACAATGAAAGCCAGAAGTTTCTGGTCAAGTGTTATGCAAACATTCAGAGGCCATGGTTGCCAGCCCAGACTGCTTTACCCAGCAAAACTTTCAATCACCATAGGAGGCCAAAACAAGATATTCCATGACAAAACCAGATTTAATCAATACCTAGCCACAAACCCAGCACTACACAAAGTACTAGAAGGAAAACTCCAACCCAAGGAAATTGACCATATCAACAAAAACACAGACAATAGATGATCTCATAGCAGCAAAACACAAAGAAGGGTAAAACTCACAAAATAACATCACCAACAATGAAAACTAAAGTGACAACAGATAGCAATCACTGGTCATTAATATCTCTTAATATAAATGGACTCAATGCACCTATAAAAAGACACAAGCTAACAGAATCCATCTGTTATATATATAATCCATCTGAATACAAGAAGTACACTTCAAACTCAAAGACAAACATCTCCTCAGAGTAAAAGTTTGGAAAAAAATTTTCCAATCAAATGGACTTAAGAAACAAGTTGGTGAAGCTATCCTAATACCTGACAAAATAGAGTTCAAACTAAAAATCAATCAAAAGAGACAAAGGACATTTCATAGTAGTCACAGGAAAAAATCCATCAAGAGGAAATCTCAATACTGAACATCTATGCCCCAAATAGAAGGGCACCTTCATATGTAAAAGAAATACTTCTAAAGCTTGACTCACACATTAAACCTCACACACTAGTAGTAGGAGATTTCAACACTCCACTCTCACCACTGGACAGATTTGTCAGACAAAAGATAAACAGAGAAATAAGGAAACTAACTGATGTTATGACTCAAATGGTCTGAACAGACATATATAGAACATTCCACCCAAACATAAAAGAGTATGCCTTCTTCTCAGCACCTCATGGAACCTTCTCAAAAATTGACGACATACTAGATAGCAAAACAAAACTCAACAGATACAAAAAATTGACATAATACTATGTGTCTTATTGGATCACCATGGCTTCAAAATTAGAATTCAAAAGCAACACTAATTCCAGAAAGCCCACAAACACATGGTTATTAAACAATGCTCACCTGAATCATCAATGAGTCAAAAAAGAAATAAAAGAAGAAATTAAAGCTGTCCTAAAATTCAATGAAAATGACCACACAACATACCCAAATTTATGGGACACAGTAAAAGCAGTGTTAAGAGGAATGCCTACATAAAGAAGCTAGAAAAATCACACAATAGTAAATTAACAGAGCATTTGAAAACTTTAGAACAAAAAGAAGCAAACTCACCCAGGAGAACTGGACAGGAGGAAATAATCAAATTGAGAGCTGAAATCAACAAAATAGAAACAAAGAAAACAATACAAACAATCAAGGAGACAAAGAGTTGGTTTTGTGAGTAAATCAACAAAATAGACAAGCCTTTATTCATACTAACCAAAAGTCAGAGAGAGAATATCCAAATTAACAAAATCAGAAATGAAATGGGGGACATAACAACAGACATGGAGGAAATACCTAGAATCATCAGGTCATATTTTGAAAACTTTTACTCCACAAAATTGGACAACTTAAAGGAAACGGACAACTTTCTGGATAAATATCACTTATCAAAATTAAATCAAGACCAGATAAGCAAATTAAGTAGACTTATAACTGGTAAAGAAATAGAAACCATCATCAAAAGTCTCCCAACCCCAAAAGCTCAGGACCAGATGGCTTCAGCATAGAATTCTACAATATTTTCAAAGATGAACTAACTAATACATATACTTCTCAAATTGTTCCACAGAATGGAAACAGAAGGAATATTGCCCAACTCTTTTTATGAGGCTGTAATTACCCTGATACCCAAACCACATAAAGACATTACCATGAAAGAAAATTACAGACCAATCTCACTCATGAACATTGATGCAAAAATACTCAATAAAATACTAGCAAATCAAATCCAAAAATATATCAGAAAAATCATCCACCATGATCATGTTGGATTCATCCCAGAGATGCAGGGATGGTTCAACATATGAAAACCCGTCAATGTAATCCATCATATAAACAAACTGAAAAATAAAACCACATGATCATCTTATTAGATGCTGAAAAAGCCTTCGACAAAATAGAACTTCCCTTCATGATTAAAGGTCTTGGAGAGAGCAAGGATACAATGAACATATCTAAACATAATAGAGGCAATATACAAGCAAATAGCTAACATCACACTAATTGCAGAGAAAGTCACAGTGATCCCACTGAAATCAGGAACATGACAAGGTTGTCCATTCTCTCCATATCTATTCAATTTAGTTCTTGAGGTCCTAGCTAGAGCAATGACTACAAAAGTAGATCAAGGCGATACAAGTTGGAAAAGAAGTCAAACTCTCATTATTTTATTTGCTGATAATGTGATAGTCTACATAAACAACCCCAAAAATTTTACCAAGGAACTTCTACAACTCATAAACACTTTCAGTACTGTAGCAGGATACAAAATTAACCCAAAAATTCACTAACCCTCCTTTACCCAGATGATGAAAGGGCTGAGAAAGAAATCAGAGAAACATCACCCTTCACAATAGCTACACATATCTTGGAGTAACTAACCAAACAAGTGGAAGACCTATATGACAAGAACTTTAAATCTTGGAAGAAAGAAATTGAAGAAGTCACCAGAAAGTGGAAAGATCTCCCAAGTTCTTGGGTAAGTAGAATTAACATAGTAAAAATGGCAATCTTTCCAAAAGCAATCTACAGATCAATGCAATGCCCATCAAAATCCCGGTAAAATTCTTCACAGACCTCGAGAGAAAAGTACTCCTTTCATATGGAAAAGCAAATAACTCAGGATAGCTAAAACAATCCTGTACAATAAAAGAACTTCTGGAGGCATCACAATCCCTGACTTCAAACTGTACTATAGAACTACAGTACTGAAAACAGCCTGGTATTGGAATAAAAACAGACAGAAGAACTATATTGAACAGAATCGAAGACCCAGATATGAATCCACACACCTATGAACACCTAATTTTTTACAAGAAAACAAAAAATACAAAGTGGAACAAAGAAAGCATTTTTAACAAATGGTGCTAGCATCACTGCATACAACATGTAGAAGAATGAAAACAGACCCATATCTATCACCATACACAAAACTCAAGTCCAAATGGATCAAGAACCTCAAATAAAGCCAACCACACTGAGCCTTATAAGAGAGATGTACACTTGAATGCATTGGCACAGGAGATCACTTCGTAATTATAACCTAATAGCACAGACACTGAGAGAAACAATTAATAAATGGGACCTGATAAAACTGAATAGTTCTGTAAAGCAAAGGACGTGATCATCAAGAGAAAACAGCAGCCTATAGAATGGAAAAAATCTTCACCAACCCCACTTCAGAAAGAGGACTGATCTCCAAAATATACAAAGAATTCAAGAAATTGGTCATCAAAAGAACAAATAATCCAATTCTTAAAAAATGTGGTACAGACCTAAGCAGAGAACACTCAACAGATGAATCTAAGGACACTTAAGGAAATACTCAATGCCCTTAGCCATCAGAGAAATGCAAATCAAAACAACTCTGAGATTCCATCTTATACCTGTAAGAATGGCCAAGATCAAAAACACTGATGAGAACTTATTCTGTACAGTATGTGGGGAACTCCTGCATTGCAGGTGGGAGTGCACATTGGTACAGCTCCTTTGGATATCAGCATGGCGATTCCTCAGAAAATTAAGATCCAACCTTCCTCAAGACCGAGCAATACCACTTTTGGGTATATACCCAAAGGATGATCAATCATGCCACAAGGCCATGTGCTCAACTATGTAAATAGCAGCATTGTTTGTCATATCCAGAACCTGGAAACAACCTAAATGCCCCTTGATTGATGAATGGATAAGGAAAATGTGGTACATTTACAATGGAGTACTACACAGCAGAAAAAAATGACATCTTGAAATTTTCAGGCAAGTGGATGGATCTAGAAAACATCATATTGAGTGAGGTAACCCAGACCCAGAAAGACAAATATCATATGTACTCACTCATATGTGGCTTTTAGACATAAGGCAAAGTAAACCAGTCTACAATTCACAATCCCCGAGAACCTAGACACCAATGAGTTCCCTAAGAGAGGCATACATGGATCTCATCTACATGGGAAGTAGAAAAGGACAAGATCTCCTGAGTAAATTTGGAGCATGGGGACCATGGGAGAAGGTCGAATGGGAGGGGAGAAGAAAGGAGGAGAGCAGAGAAAAATGTATAGCTCAATAAAAAGAAAACAAATAAATTAAAAACAATATATATGCATTCATATTCATTGAGTATAATTTTAACTAAATGTAAACTATAAATACAAAATAAAATTTCAACATGATTTTAAATATAATCCCTTGAGGATTCAATAAATGTCTTTTTTCTTATTTCACCCTCTAGTCCCATTCCCCTATTGTATTAAATTATCCTCCAAATCCCCACTTGGAACCTTGGCCCTATTATTCTGTTTTCATCTTTAAAGACCAATTATCTTGCATGAACTTCCCAATCCTCAGACCCACCCTGCATATGGTCCCTTTACACTATCCTGATGTTTTTCTTTACTCAATATTGTATACTCATATCTGTGGATTTGGAGCTAGCAACTCTGGAGGAAAAAGAAAATGTGATGTTTGGGGTGTCTCAGTCTGAGTTATCTCACTCATGATGGTCTTTCCTGCTACATTTAATTTATCTACAAAGGTCAAGATTCCATTTTTATTACAGCTGAGCTGTGTTCCATAGTACATGTTAAACACACTTTCATTATCCATTCTTCACTTGAAGAGTATTAAGGTGGTTTACATTTTGCAGCTACTGTAAATAGAGCAACAGAAAACATGACTTAGAAAATGTCTTAGAATTGGAAGTCAAGTCATTGGGTGTGTGACAAGCAGCAATATAGTTATTTCATATGCTACATTTACTATCAGCGTTTTGACAATTATCCACACTGATTTGCAGAGTTGTACAATTTAGCAAATTCACCAAGAGTGAATGAAGGTTCTCTTTCCTCTTCACCTTTTCTGACTTTTTCTGTTTGTTGTGTATTTTACCTTTGCCCTTCTGTCAGGGATAAGAAGAAATCTAAGTACTTCAATACCCCCATCTCATTGAACAAACCCTGCAAGCTACAAGTCCCACTCTGTCCCCAAACTCTCCTATCCCACATGACCTCAGACCTCCGAGGAACTCTGAAACACAGGCTGCAAATACACAGAGAGCAGCAAGAGGTAAGTGACCATGGCAGCATCTCCATGGTGGCTCTCTGACTGCTTTCTTCCTCCTAGCATTCAGTTATGTCTTCTCCTCCTGCCTAAGTTCTGCCCTATCAGGCCAAGCAGTTTCTTTATTAGTTAACTAATGAAAGCAACATACAAACAGATGGACCTCCTACACCATTTTCCCTTTTCTGTTTAAAAAGGAAAGGAAGGCTTTAATTTTAACATAGTAAAATTACATATAACAAAGCAGTTATCAAGCAAGAATTACAGTTACAATATTTATATCTATTTTATCTTTTATCATAACAAAGGAAACTATAACTATAATTATCTATCTATTCTTCAACTCTATCAAAGACTCTATCTAGATGGATATAATATTACCTAAGTAAATGAGAATTAAGCAACTTCCAAAACTCTAGAAATGACAGAGATATCTCGCTGCCTGTACAGTCACCCAAAGTTCTTCTGTACTGTTGGGGCATCCATCTTCAGCCTACATGCCCATAGTATCCAACAGACATTTCCATGAAGCAGGAAATTTTAAAGAAAGTTCAGTCACTTTCTTCTGTATCCTGCAGAATGTCTCACAGACTCTTTCATGAAGCAGGAACCCTGAAGGATCATCTCACATTTAGGCAAGGTCAACAGTCCTCTCTCTGTGGGTTCTTCATGTCCACTTTAGGCATCAGTCCAGGCAAGAGCAGTTTCTTGCCCAATTGGCTAACCAACTCCACAAGGAGCCTCTTCAATGCCCATCTTCCACAGGAAGTAGCTTGGTGCTGTCAGGAGCAGATGCATCTCATTGTCATGAAAAACCCTAAGTTATTAAAACATTTTAACTGTCATATTCTGTAGTCTTGGAAAGATGTGAAGAATACCTATCTGAAATATATCTATGCACATCTAGAAAATCTAACATGACTACAAACTTGACTATTATAGATGATTATCTATTAACCTTTATTTCTTAATTATATATTACATTTTTAAATGAACTACACAATCACAATACCTTAATCAAGATCAGAAATACATATACATATAATAAAATTGACCTTAAATTTGTATCAAAAAATCAAGATTTATACCAAAGTAAATTATTCATATCTATATCATATCCCCCTTTAAATGTAAACAAACAGTTATAAACAATATTTGGGAATATGTACATAGTTATTTCTCTCCAAACTCCTTCCTGCTGTATGGGGTCACTGTTAACCAGGTCCTTCATGGTATATCCTATGTGCTAGATTCATCTCAATCAGCAGTTGAAAGAAGTATATTTTCGAGGTTGTTCATGGCAACCTTTCAGGATGCCTTGGTTCATGAAATCATATTGGTGTAGAAGAAATCCACAGGCTTTCATCTTCTGTGAAAACAAAAGATGAACTTCTTTTCCAAAGCATCATATCCTTAGAACCAAATTCGGAAGTCATAATACCTTTATAATATACATGCTGTTTTATTTTAGCAGTCCACACAATGAAATGTCTCTCTGCACTTAGCTCCTTCACAGTCAAAAAATTCAAAGAAAACACAATAATACACAGAATCCAGACTCTCTGTGAAGATTCCATTTTTACATGGCTTTTTTTTTACTTCCTTTAATCTATGATTATCTGTACTCTGTCTCTTTAAAGACTTTACCCCCCTTTTTTAAAGCATTAACTTTATTTTATGACTCTGTATATTTTTTTCTTTTCTTTCTCAAGCCTACATACATTTAAATGTGACCCATTTAGAGCTCTTTTATGTCTGAATTTGTCCTATTGTGAATCTGTAATTCTTTATTGTCCAGGAGCACTTCTTAAAATGCTAAGTGCTTCTTAAAAACTTAAGTTGCGCCATGTAGGGGTAATACGGAACTACCGGTTTCCTGCCCTGTCTAAACTTTAACTGCGCTGTTATTATGATAAATACGATAGTTCCCACCTGAGATCAGCACAGTTAAGCATGTCAGAGCCACTCATGCCTCTGAGTTGTGCAGAGTGCACCCTTAGCATGGCAGAGCTGCTTGTGCCTCTGAGTCACTTGTGCCTCTGAGCTACGTGCAATGCCCCCCTTCCAGGCACACAGCGATTCCAGTTGCCATTCATAGCACTTTACTCACAAACCCAATCCAAATGCTCCATCTCCCAAAAGAGTTAGAGGTCGTGCTGGCGGCATAGCCCAGAAACCCGGTATTTTAAAATCGCCTCAGCTTTTTTACTGGTATGGCTGAATTAGGAAAATCTCTCTAATTTGTTTGCAAGCAGCCAGCAAACAGCAAGAAGTTGTGTTAAACTCTGTATTCGTGTCTAGAATTACTTTTAAAGCCCTCTCAGGTTTTATGTGAAGTCAGTTTACCACATTGGAGTGCCAAACTGTTGAATGAGATGGTCCCTTTGTTTGTTCCACCCGGCTAGCTTACATCCAAAATAATCACACAGAAACTATATTAATTAAAACACTGCTTGGCCATTAGCTTTAGCCTCCTATTGGCTAACTCTCATATCTTGATTTAACCCATCTCTATTAATCTATGTTCACCATGAGGTCATGGCTTACCAGGAAATATTTAGCATGTCTGACCTGGTGTCTCCATGGCGGCTCTCTGTCTGCTTTCTTCCTTCCAGCATTCAATTATGTCTTCTCTGCCTATCTAAGTTCTGCCCTATCAGGCCAAGCAGTTTCTTTATTAATTAACCAATGAAAGCAACACACAAACAGAAGGACCTCCTACACCACATAGGCTGTGATACCACAGTGTGGACCAAGAGAGTAGACCAAGAGACCAGGTCAAGAGAGTGCTCAGTTGATCCTTGAGATACAGACAGTGATAGTATAGAGCATACCAAGAACCCTTCCCAAAGACACAGACAGCCACTGTAAGGGTTGGACCAAGAGGCAAAGATATTGCAGGCACCAACTGGAGGAAGAGATGGGTAGGTGCCAATGCAAAAATTCATCCAACAACCAAAAAAGCTACATTGTAACACCAGAACCCAGTGGTCATACAACAGGAAGACTTGATCATCCTAACCCAGAAGAATCAGAAGAAAATAATTTTAAGTGTAACCTTATCAGGATGATGGAAACCTTTAAAGAGGAAATAAAAAATTCCCTTAAAGAAATGGAGGAAAAGAAAAGCAAAAAGATTGGAAGAACTCAATAAATCTTTCAAAGAAACCCAGGAAAACCAAGAACAAAAAATCAAATAGGTGAAGCAAACAGTTCAAGATTTGAAGACTCAAATGGAGGCAATAAAGAAAACACAAACCGAGGGTGTTCTGGATATGGAAAATCTGGGTAGATAGATGAACAGGAATTATAAAGGCAAGCTCAACCAACAGAATATAATAAATGGAAGAGAGAATCTCAGGTGTTGAAGATACTAGAGAGAAAATAGATTCATCCATCAAGAAACAAATTCTTAACATAAAATCTCCAGGAAATCTGGGACACCACAAAAAGGCCAAACATAAGAATAATAGGGATAGAAGAAGGAGAAGAATTTCAGCTCAAAGGCCCACAAAATATATTCAATAAAATCATAAAAGAAAACTTTCCCAAACTAAAGAAGGATATCCCTATAATGGTACAGGAAGTTTACAGAACACCAAATAGACTGGATAAAAAAAATAACATCCACTCACCATATAATATAATCAAAATGTAAAACATACAGAATGAAGAAAGAATATTAAGAGCTGCAAAGGAAAATGGTCAAGAAACATATAAAGGCAGACCTGTCAGAATTATACCTGACTTCTCAATAAAAACCATGAAAGACAGAAGATCCTGGGCAAATGTGCTGCAGACCCTAAGAGACCACAGATGCAAGTCCAGATTACTATACCCAGCAAAGCTTTCAATCACCATCAGTGGAGAACACAAGACATTTTACGACAAAACCAGATTTAAACAATACCTATCCACGCATCCAGCCCTACAGAAAGTACAAGAAACCAAGGAAGCTAACTGCTCCCACAAAAACACAGAGAACAGATAACTTCACACCAGCAAACCTTAAAAAAGAGAAAAACACAAACACTGCAACTGGAAAAGAACAGGAATTAACAATCATTGGTCATTAATATCTCTTAATATCAACTGACCCAATTTACCTATAAAAAGACACAGGCTAACAGAATGGATAGAAAAGCAGTATCCATCCTTCTCCTGTATACAAGGAACACACCTCAACCTCAAAGACAGATATTACCTCAGAGTAAAGGGTTGGGAAAAGATTTTCCAAACAAATGGACCTAAGAAACAAGTTGATGTAACTATCTTAATATCTGACAAAACAGACTTCAAGCTAAAGTCAATCAGAAGAGATGGAGAGGGACAATTTATACTCATAACAGAAACAATCCATCAAGATGAACATGTATTTCCCAAATCCAATAGTGCACACATTTGTAAAAGAAACATTACTAAAGGTTAAATCTCACATCAAACCCCACATACTATTAGTAGTAGATTTTCAACACTTCTCTCTCACCAATGGACAGGTCAACCAGACAGAAACTTAACAGATAAATAAGAGAACTAACAAATGTCGTGATTCACAGGGACTTAACAGACACCTACAGACTATTCCATCCAAACACAAAATAATATACCTTCTTCTCAGCACTTTAGGGAACCATCTCTAAATTGACCACATACTCAGTAACAAAGCAAACCTCAATAGAAGAAAATTTGGAATAACCCCATGCATCTTATTGGATCATCACGGTTTAAAGTTTGAATTTAACAACAATACTAATTACAGAAATCCTACAAACTCATGGAAGTCGAACAGTACTCAATTGAACTGCACCTGGGTTAAGGAAGAAATAAAGAAAGAAATGAAAGACATCCTACAATTCAACAAAAATGAAGGCACAACATGCCCAAACTATGAAAACACTACGAAAGCAATGCTGAGAGGAAAGTCCATAGCACTAAGTACCTATATTAAGAAAGTGGAGAAATCTCACAATAGTGACTTAACAGCACACCTGAAAGCTCTAGAACAAAAAGAAGCAGACACACCTAGGAGGAGTAAAAGACAGGAAATAATCAAATTGAGGGCTGAAAGCAATAAAATGGAAACAAAGAAAACAATGAAATCAAATGAAACAAATAGCTGGTTCTTTGAGAAAATCAACAAGATAGACAAACCCTTATCCAAACTAATCAAAAGATAGAAAGAGAAAACATCTACATTAACAAAATCAGAAATGAAAAAGGGGACAAAACAATAAATACTAAAAAAATCCAGAGAATCATTAGGACATGCTACAAAAATCTGTACTCCACAAAATTGGAAAACTTAAAGGAAATGGACAATTTTCTGGATCTACTACTACATACCAAAATTAAATCAAGGCCAGGGAAACAGTTTAAATAGACCTACAACCTGCAAAGAAATAGAAGCTGTCATCAAAAGCCTCCCAAACAAAAAAGCCCAGGGCTGCATACTTTCAGTGCAGAATTCTACCAGAACTTCCAAGAAGAGCTAATACCTATACTCCTCAAAGTGTTCCACATAATTGAAACAGAAGGAACATTGCCAAACTCTTTTTATGAGACTACAGTTATGCTGATACACAAACCACACACTCAACCAAGAAATACAGACCAGTCTCACTCATGAACAAAGATATGAAAATGCTCAATAAAATAGTGGCAAACCAAATCTAAGAACACATTAAAAAAATCATCCACCATGATCATGTTGGTTTCATCCCAGAGATGCAGGGACAGTTCAACATACAAAAATCTATCAATGTAAACAACCATATAAAAAAACTGAAAGAACAAAAATCATATTATTATCTCATTAAATGCTGAAAAGGCATTCAACAAAATACAACACCCCTTCATGATAAAGGTCTAGCAGAGATCAGGGATACAAGGAACATATCTAAACATAATAAAAGCAATATACATTAAGCCAACAGTCAACATCAAATTAAATGGAGAGAAACTCAAAGAGAGTCCACATAAATCAGGAACAAGACAAGGTTGTCCACTCTCTCCATATCTATTCAACATAGTTCTTGACAGAACTGTAGCTAGAGCAATAAGACAACAAAAGGAGATCAAGGGGACTCAAATTGGAAAGGAAGAAGTCAAACTTTCGATGTTTGCAGATGATATGATAGTATACATAAGTGACCCCAAAAACTCAACCAGGGAACTCCTACAGCTGAAATACCTTCAGTAATGTGGCAGGATACAAGATCTGTAGTAATGAGGTGAGCGGGCTGCTTGTTATTTTAGTTAGCCTTGGCTGTGTCCTGCCACCCAGCTCCCGGTGCCCGTCTAGTTTATACCCGAAATAATTACACAGAAACTGTATTCATTTGAGCATGGGATCAAACCGGACTCTCTAAATGTGGATGCCAATGGGGACGGACTGAGAAGTCATCAATATATTATGGCACTGGGACCTCTCTCTTCTGCATGTAATGGCTTTTTGGGAAACTAGTTTACTTGGAAGCACACCTTCCTAGGCTGGGATGGAGGGGGAAGGCCTTGGACTTCCCACAGGGCAGGGTACCCTACCCTCTCTTAAGGATGGAAGGGGAGGGAGGAGGGCTAGTGTGGGAGCAGGAGGGGAATTGGAAAAGGGGAGGAAGTGTCAATTTTTTAATTGAAAAATAAAAAAATAAAAAAATATAATGTATATAAAAGAAAAGAAAGATATGTATTCATTTAAAACACTGCCTGGCCCATTATATCTAGCCTCTTCTTGGCTAACTCTCATATCTTGCTTTAACCCATATCTAGTAATCTGTGTATTACCACGGGGTCATTGCTTACCGGGAAGATTCTAACCTACGTCCATCTCAGGCCGGAGATTCATTGTGTCTGCCACACTACCTTCTTCCCAGCATTCTGATGTCTTTTTCCCACTTATCTAAGTCCTGCCCTATCAAAAGGCCAAGGCAGTCTCTTTATTTAACCAATGAAAGCAACAGAAATAGAGAAGGAGCTCCTACACCTTTTCCCATTTTCTGTTTAAAAAAAGGAAAGGCTTTCATTTTAACATAGTAAAATTACATATAACAAAACAGTTATCAAGCAAGAACTACAGTTATAATATTTATATTTATTTTATCTTTTATTATAACAAAGGAAAACTATAACTATCTATCTACTTTTTAACTCCATCAAAGACTCCAGAAGGATATAATCTTACCTAAGTAAAAAAGAAGTAAGCAACTTTCAAAACTCTAGAAATGACAGAGACATCTCGCTGTCTATGCAGTCACCCAAAGTTCTTTGGTACTATTGGGGTATTCATCTTTAGCCTACAGGCCCACAGTATTTAGTAGACATTTTTGTGAAGCAGGAAATTTTAAAGACAGTTTAGTCAATTTTTTTTGTATCCTGTAGAATGTCTCGTAGACTGTTTTATGAAACAGGAACCCCGAAGGATCATCTCAACTTTAGGCAAGTTTAGCAGTCCTCTCTCTGTGGGTTTTTTTGTGTCCAGTTTATGTAACAATCCAGGCAAGAGCAGTTTCTTGCCTAAATGGCTAACAAACGCCAAAGGAGCCTCTTTGATGACCATTTTTCTCTTGAAGTAGATTGATACTATGAGGAGTAGACATGTCTCATTGTCATGAAAAGTCCTAAGTTATTAAAACATTAAATGCCATATTCTGTAGTCTTTGAAAGATATGAAGAATGTCTATTTAACTGAAATATACCTCTATATATCTAGAAAATCTAACTAACATGACTACAAGCTTGATTATATCAATGATTATCCATTAACAACCTATATTTCCTAATTATACATCACATTTTTAAATGAACTACACAATCCACAATACCTTAATCAAGATCAGAAATACATATACATATAACAAAATTGACATTAAACTTGTATCAATATATCAATATTTATATTGATATCAATATATATATATATTGATATATATATATCAATAAACTTGTATCAATATATCAAGATTTATACCAATGCAAATTATTCATATCTATATCATATTCCAAAATAATTACACAAAAATTATATTCATTTAAAACACTGTCTGGCCCATTATATCTAGCCTCTTGGCTAACTCTCACATTTTGCTTTAACCCATATCTAGTAATCTGTGTATCACCACGGGTCGTGGCATGCCAAAAAGATTCTAACCTACATCCATCTCAGGCCAGAGATTCATTGTGTCTGCCACACTACCTTCTTCCCAGCATTCTGTTCTCTTTTTCCCGCCTATCTAAGTCCTGCCCTATCGAAAGTCCAAGACAGTCTCTCTTTATTTAACCAGTAAAAGCAACAAAAATACAAAAGGACCTCCTACACCAAAGATCAACTCAAAAAAATCAGTAGCCGTCCTATACACAAAGGATAAAGAAGCAGAGTGGGAAATCAGAGAAACATCACCTTTCACGATAGCCCACAAGTAACAAAATATTTTGGGGTACCCCTAGCCAAGGAAGTGAAACACCTGTTTGATGAGAACTTTAAGTCCTTGAAGAAATTGAAGAAGATACCAGAAAATGGAATGATCTCCCATGCCCTTGGATATGTAGGATCAACATAA
>PVIU01024106.1:0-26091 GCA_004026605.1 Ondatra zibethicus
GGTGCGCTCCCATTAGTTCAGGCACACTGTCTCAGTAGGTGGACCAGCCCCTCACGGTCCTAACTTCCTAACTCATCTTCTCCCACCTTCTGCTCTTCAACTGCACCTTGGGAGCTCAATCCATTGCTCTGATGTGAATGTGGGTCTCTGTCTCTATCTCCATCCATCGGATGAAATTTCTATAATGGTGATCAAGATAATCATCAATGTGACTATGGGACAAGGCTAGTTCTGGCACCCTCTCTCTGCTGCCCGAGTACCTAGCTGGGGACATGCCAGTGGACACCTGGGATCCCCTGCAGGGCTAAGTATCTTGCCAACCCTAAAATGACTCCCTTAATGTAGATATCTTACACCTGTCAGAATGGCCAAAATAAAAAACACCAACGATTGCCTATGCTGGAGAGGACGTGGAGTAAGGGGAACTCTCATCCATTGCTGGTGGGAATGCAAACTTGTGCAACCTCTTTGGAAATCAGTGTGGCGATTTCTCAGGAAATTGGGAATCAACCTACCCCAGGATCCAGCAATACCACTCTTGGGAATATACCCAAGAGAAGTCCAATCATACTACAAAAGCATTTGTGCAACTATGTTTATAGCAGCATTGTTTGTAATAGCCAGAACCTGGAAACAACCTAGGTGCCCCTCAATGGAAGAATGGATCAAGAAAGTGTGGATTATACAATCATTAGAATACTACTCAACGGTAAAAAACAATGACATCTTGAATTTTGCATGCAAATGGATGGAAATAGAAAACACTATCCTCAGTGAGGTAACCCAAACCCAGAAAGATGATTATGTTATGTACTTACTCATTAGTGGACCCTAGCCATAAAATAAATGACACTAAGCACTTAGCTCACAAGCCCAGAGAAGCCGAATAGCAAGGTGAACCCAAAGAAAGCATATACAGATCCTCTTGGAAGTTGGAAACAAACAAGATCATCAGGCAAAAGTTGGAAGCCAGGGGGCGGGGATAGAGGTGGGGGGAGGGGAATAGGTGAAGGGGAGAGGGAGAAGGAGAAGGGAGAAGGACTGGGGAGAGCTTGGGGGAGTGGGAGGGTGAAGATGGAGGAAAGGTGGACAATGGAGAAGGGGACATATCTGAATTTAATGCGAAATCCAAAGGAGGAGTTGAGGCTGCATTTGGAAAGCAGCATTTCCTCAACAGAGCTCTCACTGTCATGGTTTTAGTTATCACTGGCATATGGTAATCCTGGTCAAAATGATTATACAGAAAATTCTAGAAGTGAAACAAAGTTTTAACATCTTATTAAGTTATATGCACAATAGAAGAACTAATCTCAGCCTCCCTGCTCTGTTACACCATGGATATGACCCTTTCTTTGTGTAGCATGCCCATGCCATATACACCCCACAACTTAGCAGCTATCTCAGCCATCACAGTGACCTCAGTGTAGTGCTTGTTTCTGAGTATGTAGGATCCCAAAGTGATATAACTTCACAGTAATTCTCTTTACCTCATTTTCTCAAATACACATTGCATCATATGATATTACAACAAGAAAAGGTGCTTACATTAAAATGCTTTTTGAAGGAGAAGACAAATTCAAATACTTTTAATGTAATATTAATCATTGACCTCTGCATCTAGATAAGAATTTCCATTCTATCATTTTGTAAGAACAAGGATAGTATAATGTAGGGTTTATTAGTATCTAAGATTTCAGGTATCCATACCATTTGTTGGAAAACAGCCTCCATATCTTAAGTCACTAGGCATCTTTCTTCTCATTAAAGTATTTCCCATGGAATGTCCATCATTTTGATTTCAGGAGCTGGAATAAAAATGAATTCATTTTGTTTCTCAAATTATTATGATTCTCAGATTAATTTTGTCAGTAAATTCTCAGTAATTTTGTCAATTAAAAAAGAAACATAATCTACCACAACTTTAACTTCCTAAGAAATTCTTTGTAGACAGAAAATATTAGCCTCTTGCATGTGTAATTATTCAGTATTTCGAACATATATTTTTGTGTATCTTATACAATTTATGAAAAATATCTACATTCAACATTCATGTTATAAAAGATAAATTATTTATTTATGTTTTCAGGTGCACTCAATATTATATAATATTATGCAACTTTAATTTTTCAAACTAATATAATAGTTCTTTTTGCTGTTTTCCATTTCATTTTTTATTTTTATCTGTTTGAAAATTTTATGTATGAGCTCTGTACGTACATAAATTTCCCATTTCTTCTGATTCCAATTTCTCCTTTATCTACCCCCCTCATTAGAAATTGATGACCTCACCTTTTTCATTATTGTTGTTACAAAAAACAAAAACAAGAACAAAACAAAAAAAAAAAACCAAACAGATAAAAACCCACAGCCTATTCTCTCAAACGTATGTGTGTTTAGGGCTGGCGTCTTGGTATTAGACAAGCAATTAAGAGACGTGTCCCTGTAGAAGACTGATTCTCCTCTCTGCAGTCCGTAATTGCCTGCAGTGCTTAATCTAGGATGAGGGCTGTGTGAGATTTCCATTCTACACACTGGCATTTCAACTGCCTAGCTAGCTCATTGTTTAGGTCTTACTCAGGCAACCGAATTGTTGAGATTTCTTAGATGCAGTTTGGCTCTCAAACATAGAATACAGCACTAAATAGCCCATTCCCTAGTCCTGGGGTGTTTGCAGTCTTCCCAGCTTGGTTTTGTGACACTTTCCTTAATTAAACTTAGGTGTAGGAGTTTTATCGTAGAAGCATCAGCTGGTGCTGGAAACTCCATTGTCAGTTCTCTGCATTTATCCCAGGTGTGTATTTGAAATGATTTCCATCTGTTGCAAATGAAAGATTCTTTGATGAAGGGTGGAGGCTACACTGTGAGTTTAAGGATAAGTATTTAGGATGCAGGTAGAGATTCTTTTGGTTTATGAAAGAAGTAGTAATAGTTTCTCTTCCAGGTTCTATGGACTCACCAGCTATGGAAAATTTACTATGCTTTTCTGAAAATTTCACAATTTCGATGTTACTTTATAGCTTAATAGACTTTCACTGTATATGCATCATGTTTTAATTATTGAAGGACATTTAGGTTGTATTCATCGTAACTACGAATAGAAGGATAATGAACCTGGCTGAGCAAGTGTTGATGGAACAGTAGAACAAGTTCATTGTGCATAGAAATTCAACAATCGTGGGCCTCATGGTTAGTCTTAAAATATGTTTTTTTTTTTTTTGCTGAAACTCTATTTCGCTGATAATTGTCTTTAAGATTTATTTATTTATGCATTTAATTATCTTTATGTGTAGAACTGCTTCTTTGCGTGTATGTATATGGACCATGTGCATGCCTGGTTCCTGCAAAGGCTAGAAAAGTGTATCAATTCCCTAGAAATGGACGTGCATAAGGTTGAGAGCCACCACGTGGGTTTTTAGGAACAAAACCTATATTGAGCTGCTTAACATCTCCAAAGCCCCAGATCATTATGTTTAATATCAAATAAAATAGTACAATTTCACATAGTTTTCTAATAAATGTTTTGAGTTATTGCCTTTTGAACAAGAAAAGCTGTTTTTTATTCTCTAATAAGAGTATTCAAAATGACCTTTCAGTAACAGACAGAAAACATCTTTTAACTCTGTCCTCCTTCCTAGGAGAAATACACATCAGAATTAGTGGGATGCTTGAAGACCAGTTTCCCACATTAGACAAAAAATTAAAGAAAGACATTGGGAAATGAGTAAATCTAAACATAACTGATCTCATTCCCCTGCTCTGTCACAGAGGATTTTTTTGTTTGTTTTGTTTTGTTTCTCATTTCATTTTCTGTTGTTTCTTTTTTTTTCTTACATGAAGACTTCCTTTGAAACTCAGGTTGAGCTCAGATTTGTAATCCTCCTGTTACACTCTCGCCAGATAGGGTTACATTTCTGTGCAGCCATACCTAGCTTCGTTTGGCATTTTAAAAGTGTAGTATTGATTGTAATCCAGAGAGAAGAGAAATAATCTTCACCATTCCTCAAAAGCATAATACTGAACATTTTAATCGGTAAATATTCTAAATCATTGTAACACAATGATGCTTTTCCATAATCAAGAGATAGGAAGGGATGATTATTTTATAATCATTTCCAAAACTTATAAAAATGATTCCTTAAATTTTATATCTTGTTATTACTTTTAACCAGAAACAGTGCAGATTATGGTGGATGTAATCATTTAAATTAATTACTTTTGTCTTTGGAATCAAATAATGTAATTCAGCAAATTCTTCAAAACTATTAACCATCAGACACCCTACTAATTTACAGGGCTGCCAGTTTGAAATATCCTTGTTTGCCACTGTTAGGTTTTCTGAATAGAAGAGAATTGGGTGTGAAAACCAAAATACATAGTTAAATTCTATAATAAATCTTATATTTGACATATGTTAAATAATTTTTATGCATTTGATTGGAGGTAAAGTCATTTTGACAAAAGCTATACCTAGAGAAACTTGGTGCATATAAAAGTAACAAATATGTCATTTCACCATAGTTTTGAACTCCTCGCTGAGAACTAAGCCTAAATGAAGTAAGGAAAAATGAAATGTGAAAAATTACACACATTTTAAGTTGGCAAGTCAGGATATTTACTATGGAAAAGGTGAGGTACAGTAAGCAGAATAACCCAAACTACTTAACCGTTGTAAGTTAATCATTTAATATTCACCAGAACCTCTCCTTATAATAGATGAGCATCCTGCCTTCACTCTTAGTCTCCATATTTTTTGTAGCTGTCCTAAATGCTTTAGTGACATTCCTGAATTTTTCTGTAATAGCAGCTGATCCTCAGCTAACTTTTCATAAGACAAAAATACAAATTAAATCCATATAACTTTCATTGATCAGTTGGGGATAGCTTCATATTAATATTAAAAATACCAACTTCATCTGGGTGATGGTGGTGCACGACTTTAATCCCAACACTCAGGAGGCAGAGACAGGCAGATATCTGTGAGTTTGAGCCAGCATAGTTTATAGAGTAAGTTCCAGGACAAGGACAAATTACAGAGAAACCATGCCTATATATACACACACATATATTATATATTTATATATTTACATACATATATATAAAGAAAGATACTTCAACTAATATAGTAAAGAGCTTCATGTTTTATGACTTTTATGAATTTCTTATCAATATTCTTTAATAAACTGCAATGCTGCATGCTGAGCAATCATTATTAATTTTATTATATCATTCATATGTATTTGGTAATTTTATAATTATCTTATTGTCTTGATAGAAAATATCTAATTTTGAAACACAAACTTCACATCTGCTTAAAAATTAATTTGAATAAATGCACAAATAGTGTGATTAAAAGTTTATGTTTGGAGTGACTATGATTCTCAATCTGTTATTCCTGTTTAGCCACTATTTTAAACATAACAGCATATCTACACTAACAAATCAAAAAAATTCATGAGATTATTTTCAAGTGATTTTGTATTTTCAGTACATTGGAGACTGGGGATTCCTTGTGCAACAATGCAAAACCTCTGTTTTCCTTCTGAAATATCCTTGTGAGAATTTTCAACAGATGGAGACACTAGGGTTCAGTAATTTGAAGAATTAGTTCAATTATTCAATCAACTATGCTTCTGAATCTTCCCGAAGTATTTATTGTTCTGGAGATTTGAGACCTTCAGTTCGAAAAATTAACCCCCTTTATTAAGTAAAACTCAAAAAGAAAATGCATACTATTATTCTAAGGAAACAATATTTCATAGAATGAAATATAATTTGATTTTCACTGAATATATAATTTATAAGGACATAAAATGAAATAGAAATATGTATAGGAGTATTCTGTCCTACTTCTGTGAAAGTAAAAATGAACTAGGTAAGAAATTACCTTTTATTCATGAGTCATGGTTTCAGCAAAGATTACTGACAACTAAAGATTGGGTGGAATAAAAGATCCATCACACTAAGATGTGCATTGAAGAATAGAAAATAACACAGGAGTTAATGTACACACTAATATAATAGTAGATTCGTAATTATACAAGTTACTACATATATACTTATATGATGTAAGTGGAGTAACATGATTGAATTCATTATTAAAATGCCAATTTGAAAAAAATTGAAAATGTGAAACTAATATATAGAATTTTAAATTAAGAGTCAAATATCAACATATTGTTTTACAAGGCATTACTAAATACACAAACATAAAGAAAATTATAACATATTTAACATTAGAAAACAAAGTACAAAGTGAAGCAAAGTTCTCAAATTATTTTCTTTTTCTATTTTTTTTTTTCGAGACAGGGTTTCTCTGTGGCTTTGGAGCCTGTCCTGGAACTAGCTCTGTAGATCAGGCTGGTCTCGAACTCACAGAGATCTGCCTGCCTCTGCTTCCCGAGTCCTGTGATTAAAGGCATGTGACACCACCACCAGGCCTCAAATTATTTTCTATCCCAAGAGGTGGGGTAAGTGGCTTTTGGTCATTCAATGCAATGTAGATATTTGTCATTGTTTGGGGAGGTTACAAGTTATTATTGGCAATTGTGAGAAAAAAGAGGATATAGGTATGATAACATATAAAGGTAGAATATTGAATCTACTTTTAAAAAGCAACTATTAATTTTAAAGGTTTTACACTGAATTGGACTTTTGTATATTCCATACAAATTTTTTATACTGATACACATTTGAGACTAATTCTATTAAAACATACTGTACATAATTTTCTAATTTTGCTCAGGTGTTATACCCATACAACTCATTTAATTATATAATACAAATTTCTAGTCTTTGAAAGTTATTATTACCAACTGTTTAGGATAATAAGGAAATGCAGGTCAGTAATGTGTACCTATTAAAAATCAAACTTGTAGTCACGTTAGGTATGTTTTCTAGGTCAAACAAAGATATAGATAGACAGGATATTTTCAAACACTTCAGAGATGTACAGGATATAACATTTAAGATGATTTAATAACATAGACTCTTTTAATGACACTGAGCCATGTCTGCTCCTGGTAGCACCAAGCTACTTCAGAGAAGATAATGGGCATCGAAGAAACTCCACATGGAATTTACTTTCATTGTACTAAAAGCAAACCACTGGGCAAGAAAATGCCCTTGCCTTGATTGTTGATAGTATACACTTCTAATTAGACAAGCAAGATGCAAAAGAAAGTGACTGGCAAACATTGTCAAGATAAAAAGTGACAATCCCTTACAATATCCTGATTCACAGAATATTCACAAATATGCTAGGCCTGCAGGCCAAAGATGGATGTCCCAACATGGCAGAGGACCCTTGGGTGACTGTCCAGGCAACCAGTTGCTTTTGTCATTTCTCACAGTTTTTGCAAGTCATGTGCTTACACTTCCTGTTTACTCAGAGAAAATTATTACCTTCTTGGGTCTCTGAGGAAGTTCAAGGCTAGATAGATATAGTTACAGTTTTCCTTGTTTACCAGATGCAGAAAGCAAGTTATGATAGAAAGTAAATAAGGCACAAGACTTTGGACTCACCAAGATATTTTAGATATAGAGAATTTTCTCTAAATTTGTCAAATGCAAGGAAACTATGCATTGTTGATGTATATGCTGCCTGTATATAGTCATTTTACTTATTCTATATAGTTTTTCTCATATTAGTTATAGCCTTTTTATTTTATACAAATGGGGAAATGTAGTGATATTTCATTTGTATTTTGTTAAATAAAGTTTGCCTGAAAATCAGAGAGTAAAACAACTCCACTGGTCAGTCTTACAGACCAGGAGGTGGTGACATACACCGTTAATACCAGGAGCCACACTAGTTTGCCATAGAAACTGGGAAGTAGTAGTGCACGCCTTTATTCCCAATCCTAGAGAGGAATATGAGATGGGTGGAGACAGCTCTCAGACAAAGACTCATTCTGAGGATTCCTGGAGGCAGGATTGCCTTTTCGCGCTGAGGTAGAGATAAGAATCAATGACTAGCTGGTTTGCTTTTCTGACATTCAGATTGAACCTCAGCGACTGCCTCTGGGTTTTTATTAATCATGCTATATGTTTTTAATCCAAGGAAGTTTTTATTTTGCCTCAGTGTTTCACAGGTCTCAGTTCTTGATCATCTAATTTCACTGCTCTTAAGCAATGAGGCAGGAGTCCTGATGAAAGGATGTGGAATACAAAAGCTGCTCATTTCAGGGCAATCGGAAGAGTTAGAAGATGGTCTTTATAGTCAGACCTTTGAGAACACTTCCTCTAACCAGGTCCCGTATTAATACTCTAATCAGCTGCTAACTCACCAATGGCTCAGACTACTGAAAGAGGGAGCACCTTCACTGTCCACTAATTTATCCATATGATAGAGAAAAATCCTCCAGCACAGATGTCTTAGGGAGATAGACTGCATGTCTGAAGTACAATACTATGATTTTATTTCTTTGCCTTAGCTTAATATTTGTGTATAGGTGCTTATTGGAAATAATAGTACAGTATCAACAATTTGCAGAAGAATGCCAAAACAATGTGTGCCATTTCAATATGTGTTATCAGATTGCCATTTATTCTGCATAAAGGAAAGTTCCAGAAAGAAAATTACTATGATTTAATTTGTAACACCTTTTTTTCTGATTCATTGTTTCTAAATGCCCTTGTGCAATGCTCATACATATCTATATATACTTGAAAATAAGCTGCAATCTGAAACAATTTTTAAAATTGATTTTAGTTTTAAATTTCCTGAATAATAAGGTAATTGATATATAAGTCCTTAAATGTCTACATACACTGTTTAATTTATTCATTTGCTCCCACTGACATATTTATTTTATGCATTATATAAAATATTACATTGATTCGGTAGATGCTTCTACTTTCTCATTTCCCAAACAGAGGAAATTCAACATCTTCTCTAGAAATCTTCAACATCACTGTTTTTTACAAATGCTAGAGGTCTTTAGGGTCCCGTTATATATATATAAAAAATATCACCAAACTTACATCTAATATATTTGAGATGACAAATTGATATTGACTCTACCTTTGGGTATATTATCCCTTTCACAATTGCAGAGCCATGTAGTATTAAGATGATTATTTCTGAATGTTTACTTTGTGTGCATATGTTTATATCTACTATATCACTTCTTAAATTTTCTGTTACAAATTTTCAAAGATGGACAAAATAGAGAAAATTGTATAGGAACATCCATATTCATATAACCAAAATTCAATTTTTATCAGTTATCTTTCTTTAGTAAACTCACAATGGCATCATGACACCTAAAATTCAATAATTTCCTGATATTCTCTAATTCCTATTTGTATCATATTGCTATTTTTGTAGTTTTTCTGTTAAAATTAACACATAAATTCACATATTATGTTCAGTTAGAAATTACATATCTGTACTCTAATAGTTCTGCCTTCATATGTTGCTTGATTATTTTTTGCAGCATTAATATTCTTTTATTGTTCTGTATGTTTAGTGTTTCGATTGTTATATGGCATGGGGACATTCTTTTCTGGTCCCACCTGTTTGGTGTTTAGTATGCTGATTTTTCCTTATAGGCATCACCTTCTTTAGTTTAGGAAACTTTTATGATTTTGCTGAAATATTTTCTTGACTATTGATTTGTGTTGCTTTTCCTGTCTCTATTTCTATTATTCTTATTATTTGGTCTTTTCTTAATGTCCAAGATTTTATGGATGTCTATTTTTAAGAGATTTTTATAATAGATGTTTTCTTTGATGGATGGATCCATTTCCTCTATCATTTCTTCAATTCTTGATATTCTCTATTCCATCTCCTGTATTCTGTTGGTAAAGTTTGCATCTGTAGTTCCTGTTCTAATTATTAAATTTTCCATTTCCAGAATTCCCTCATTTGAATTTTCTTTAATGATTCCATTTATATTTTCATGTCTTGAACAGTTTTATTCATTTCCTTCCACTGTCTTGTGTTTTAGTAGCATTTTCAAAGGGACTCATAGAAGCTGCTTTAATGTCTTATCCTTGTGTTTTGTGTTTGAATGTTCAGGGCCTGTTGCAGTAGGGTGGCTGGGTTTTAGCAAAGACTTACTCTTCTAACTATTGCTGATTGAGTTTTTAAGATGGTATTTAGGTATCTGGGATTGGAAAGATTATTGTTCTCTGTGCTGATTTTTCTTTGTGGGGTAAGTATTTCATTTTTTGGCTTCTGTTGTATCTTGGTTTTTATAAAAGTGAGGTGGCTAATTCCTAGCAACCAGCAGGGAGCTTGTCTGCTAGACAACCGTCTATCCCACCCCCAATGCACCATTCCCTGCGAGCTCCTTGGAAACCAATACTTGGGGGACATAAGAGGTGAGACAACAGTGGCCCTGGAACCCCGGACCCCCTCTCCCTGAAACCTCCATGTGGGAGAAAGGCCAGGGGCCCCCCTCCTGTACAATAAGATAACTTCTGGAGGCATCACTGTCCCTGACATCAAGCCTTATTACAGAGCTACAGTAATGAAAACATCTTGGTATTGGCATAAAAACAGAGACATTGAACAATGGAATAAAATCCAAGACCCGGATATTAATCCACATACCTATGAAGATCTAATTTTTGACAAAGAAGCAAAAAAGATACAATGGAAAAAAGAAAGCATCTTTAACAAATGGTGCTGGCATAACTGGATGTCTAACTGTAGAAGAATGAAAATAGATCCATATCTGTCACCATGCACAAAACTCAAGTACAAATGGATTAAAGATCTCAATATAAATCCGACTACACTGAGCCTGATAGAGGAGAAAGTAGGAAGTAACCTTCAACGCATGGGCACAGGAGACCACTTCCTAAATATAACCCCAGTAGCACAGACAATAAGAGCATCAATAAATAAATGGAACCTCCTGAAACTGAGAAGCTTCTGTAAAGCAAAGTACACAGTCAATAAGACAAAAAGGCAGCCTACTGAGTGGGAAAAAGTCTTCACCAACCCCACGTCAGACAAAGGACTGATCTCCAAAATATATAAAGAACTCAAGAAATTAGACATTAAAATTCTAAATAACCCAATTAAAAAATGGGGTGCTGAACTGAACAGAGAATTCTCAACAGAAGAATTTCAAATGGTCAAAAGATACTTAAGGGCATTTTCTTATTCCTTAGCTATTGGGGAAATACAAACCAAAACAAATTTGAGATACCATCTTACTCCTGCCAGATTGGATAAGATGAAAAACACTAATGATAGCTTATGCTGGATAGGTTGTGGAGCAAGGGGAACATTCACCCATTGCTGGTGGGAATGAAAACATGTGCAACCATTTTGGATATCAGTGTGGCGGTTTCTCAGAAAACTGGGAATCAACTTGCCTCAGGATCCAGAAATTCCATTCCTGGGAATATACCCAAAAGATGCTCAATCATACAAGAGCATTTGTTCAACTATGTTCATAGCAGCATTATTTGTAATAGCCATAACCTGGAAACAACCTAGATGCTCCTCAACTGAAGAATGGATAAAGAAAGTGTGGCACATCTACACATTAGAGTAAAAAAAAATAATGACATCTTGAATTTTGCATGCAAACGGATGGAATTAGAAAACATCCTGAATGAGGTAACCCAGACCCACACACACAAAAATATGGTATATACTCACTCATAAGTCATAAACAAAGGGCAATGAGCCTATAGTTCAGGATCCTAGAGAAACTAAGTAATAAGCTGAACCCAAAGAAAAACATGTACAGACCTAAGTGGAAATTGGAATCAGACAAAAATTTGGGTGTGGGGAGCAGGGGGTAGAAGGAAGGGGAGAAGGGGGATTGAGGAGAACTTGAGAGAATGGGATAGTCGAGATGGAAGAAGGACAGATATGAGAGCATGGAAAGAGATATCTTGATTGAGGGAGCCATTATGAAGTTAGCAAGAAACCTGGCTCTAGAAAAATGTCCAAGACCCACAGGGATGAACCCAGATAACACCCTGAGCAATAGAGGAGAGGGTGTCTTAACTGACCTTACCATGTAGTCAGACTGATGATTATCTTAAATATCACCATAGAACCTTCGTCCAACATCAGATGGGAACAGAGGCAATGACCCACATCAGAGCACTGGACTGAGCTCCCAAGATCCAGTTGAAGAGTAGAAGGAGTGAGAGTTTGAACAAGGAATTCAATACCATGAGGGGGTCATCCACTGAGACAGTTTACTTGAGCTAATGGTAGCTAACCAACTCCAAGTGGACTGGGAGTGAATGAGCATGGGAACATCCAAGCCCCTCTGAAGGGGGTTGACAGTTCAGGCAGACTTAGGGGACACTGATAGTGACACGGGGATGTGTCTCTACTGCATGTATCTGCAATTATAGTGATGAAATATATACTTGAAAATTGCTAAAAACTAGATTTTTCAGTGCATTCAGCTAGTTGAAATAAATGCTTAGGTAAAACATATCAATTTATCCATTTTAGTCATTTCTCAACACTTAGCTATTTGGAGCTCTGTGATTCTTATTTACAAATTAAAATAATTCTTGGAAGTGAAACTGAATTCATAATTTAGGTGTTAAGCTTCAAAGCTAAAGGAAATATTTTGCATAGAGATTTTTGTGAAAATGATTCAACAATTGAGACAGAGATGAAGCCTGAGGAAATTTCTCCAAAAGATGAAATTCCCTAAGGAAAGAAACTGTGTTTCTAGACTCTACCTTTGAGAAAAGATTGAATTCTCTTGCCGTTTGATCATGTATTTTCTATTAATATAAGCAAAGGCATTTATTTCTAAGAAAAGGGAGCTACTATTAGACTGACTTTTATGGAAACAATAGCAGATTATGACTATGCCCTACATTTATGTAGAATGCAGAGAGCTCAGGACTGTCTAACAATGACAAGTCACAGAACAAGCTTGTTAAGAATGCTGCCCATCGGACAGCTGGGGACACAGAGAAACTTAAATCAATAAAGTCACAGAAATGGAAGGCCATTTTGATTTTTTTCTATTAAAGATAGAGAAAATCATGTCTTGATCTGAGCATGAAATCTTCACGGAACATACTATTTGCACATGTTAAATAAAAGGTTAGGCATCATCACCCCTTCAAGAATTATCAAAATATTAAAACGTTTTGAATAGTTGGCAAAGGGAAAATACTTCTTTGCTTACCACACTCATCAAATGGGCACTGCCAAATATTTTTATATAGCTCATGGTGTTAATAAATCCTTCTAGAAAAAAATACTAGACAGATATGTGTGTCAACTGTATTTCATTGTCATCAGAAGGGTTATAGACAGAAGCTATATTATTAAAATCACTGCTTGACCAATTACATAAGTATATTGCTAGCTAGTGCTTACATCTAGAATGAACCCATCCCCATTATTTTATATTTTACCATGAGGCTCATGGTCTACCAGCAAGGATTCAATGTGTCTGTCTCTGATGGCAGTTCCATGGCTTCTCCCCTGACACCGCCTTCCTTCTCCCAGCATTCAGTTTAGTTTTCCCTGCCTAGCTCTGTTCTACCCTATCAGACCAAGCCAGTTTCTTTATTAACCAATGGTATTCACAGCATACAGAGAAGGATCTCACATCAGACATAGACTGTAGAAACTGCAAATCTGTTGGGATATAATCACTTGAGTATTTTAAATAAAAAGAAAACTGTAAGTTAGAAACAATAAACTTATATTTTAAAGTATAATATTATAATGAATCTGACTAAATAAATCAAATTAATTTGACGAATGAGGACTACATTTTTTAACTTAAATGGATCATGTTTCATTTATTTAAAGGTGATACTTCAATGCATATATTAATTCTTAACAAAATATATAATTGGCATTAAAGTTTTATGATCTTTCATAAAATAAGCAAAATATTAATCACTTACTGGAACAATGACTTTTTCCAATTTTTTAAAAAAATCAATACTATATGAGCTATATAAAAGTCTTATTGATGAATACTTTTGCTTTTTTTTCAAATGTTTCATGTATTATTATTATCTTTAATATATTTGGATACCATTACTGATATGAAAGAAATTCTAATGTTTGAAGATTTATTCAAATCACTATTACACAAATGTAAAACCACAAATATTTCACAGAGTTTTAATAGAAATATTGCTGACTTATGCAATCTTTTTGTTTTCCATTTCACAAATATCCTCTTGACATGGATTCTAGGAGCAGAACCTGATGTGTTGTAAGGATGATGGGAAGAAGAAGAGTAGAGTCAGAGAGATGACAGACAGTCAATGAAAACAAGCAGGATGTGTAAATGAGGTAACAAGCCATGGCTCATGTGGCAAAGCACAAGTAGAAATATGTATTAATTTCAGTGTAAGAGTTAGCTAGTAACAAGCCTGTGCTATCAGCTGAGCATTTATAATTAATATTAAACCTCTAAGTCAATTATTTGGGAAGCAGCCATCAGGCTTTTGGGATCAGGAGGGTAGGAAAGAAATGTGCACTTACAATTTAGTCTTAAATCTACCTGTTTAACAGTAAGAGAAGGATCACTCCATAGAGAAAGATACAAAGGAATCAAAGCAAAAGAGAATAAATTAAAAGTAACCAGAGAAAATGCACATGATGGGTTTACAGCATCCAGAGTATATTGCTACATAGGTAAAATCTATAAAGGAAAGGGTGGGTTTCTACATTCAATACTGAGAAAATATAGTCCAAGTGTACATAAAAATATCTTTGTGAAAAAGGAAATGCAAATTCTTGTCATGTCACACATATGTACTAGGTGATACTAAATAAATTCTTTAGGAAAATAAAGGGAATTATATGTTGTGCATTTTATACATATATGTGTGTATAAATATATTTTATATATAAGTATATAATATATATAACAAATATTTAAATACATATATACTTATGTAGAATGGATAGACTGACAGGTATTATAGAGAGATATAAAGGCAGGAAATAATTGAGAATAAAACAGCAAATATGACATAGTTAAAAATCATAACTCAATATAGCAAATATGAATGCAGTTAAAGATCACGATTAATATGCTACTAAAAAGAAATGCATAATTAGAAATGTAACAAGAGGAAATATGAATTTTAAATATTTGAATAAGCCAAAACGGAGGAAATTTTTCACACAAATGATAAAACTGCAGCTATAAAGCCAAGTGTGAAGAAAATCAGAGCAACTTCAATTACTAACATTACAAATTGAAAAACTAAGACTTTTAGACAGACGTTATAATGATTATTTATACATTTCTTACTCTTGTTTTACATATGAGAATATAGAAAAAGTCAGGCAGTGGTACTGCATACCCTTAATACCAACACTAGGTTGGTGAAGCAGGTAGCTATCTGTGAGTTTGAGGCCAGCCTGGTCTACAATAGCTAATTCCAGGGAAGGAGCCAAAGCTATAGGAAAATTCTATCTCAAAAAGCCATTAAAAAATAGAAATTAAGCAGGTAGAAATATGCCATGTGTATACAACCCATGAAAAAGTGGTAGAGTTCTTCATATAAAATATAAATATTACCAAATTCTTCTACATATAAATAAATAACTCTGCTAATAATCACAAAGTACAAAAATTAACTATTTAATAAGCTGTATACATATAATTGAATACTATATAAATTATATAATAACTTTATAAGAATTAGCCAGAAAATCACAAAATTTAGGTTAATAGAAAATGATCATGCATCTCAAGCTGTATATATTATGATTCCATTGATATGTTTGTCTTCAAAGTAATGTATTCTGACAGAAGTCCTCAGTTGGCAGCTGAAGAAGGCCTGGGACATGATAGGGGATTCAGAACTTGTATCTTGCTTCATTTTCTTATTGCTGGCTTTATAGGCATGTCAAATTTGGGAAAATTTATTGTCTTATATTCATATTGTATACTGTGTTGTCATACACATGTTAAAGATATACATATATCTAATGATTATAACTTACATATTATCAAAGAAAACTACTCACCAATTCTGTTAATTTTTTTAGTGATTTTAATTGTATTTCATATGCATTCTATAAAAGAAGTGTTCAGAATATAGATATACCCTCCTATACATTTATAATATACATTATTTGTTCACAAAGGATTTCTTTATTTTCTTCTTTCTTTGATTGTTAACTAGCAGAAAAAAATTGACATACAATCTATTTCTGAGTGTAAGCATATCCCCTGAGTTTTACATTGTGTACCACAGGAGCACAGAAGCATAAGAAGAAATTCTGAAATATCTATTGTGAAATAACACATACTGTGTTTGAGCATTGGTACAAATTTAAAGTCAGTCTGCATGGAATGTACTAGTTGTGCTTCATAGCAGTCTCGGAAGAACGTCACCCTGTATTCATTAAAAGTAGACCAAATAGACATTAATTAAAATAAAATAAATATATGGTTGTTGTTTGGGGAACTTTTAAAAGTAAAACAACTTTGGAGATTCATTATATGGTTGTTATGATAGTAATCTTGAAAGTGCAAAATCTAAAGCCCTGGGTGAAATATCAGTGACATGTATAAATATTATGTTCTCCTAAGAACCTGTAGACATGTGTTTTGTTTTATGCCTACAGGTGAAATGAAATAAATTGTTCATTTAAAAACTGTATAAGGGCAGAAGTCATTTGTTGAGTCCTCTGACCTTCTTCTAATATGTCATTCTTTGCAAAGGTCTTTTCCCCAACTAAATCATTTTCATAAGTTTGGAGATTCAAGATATATTTCCAGATATCCATTACACTATTCATTCTTATTAGTTTTCTTCTATGAAAAGAAATATAAATAATAAATGTATTTCTTAGAGATAATTTTAGATTCATGTTGAATTGATCTCATGTGTGCATAAGGAAAATTTCTAGCAAACTCAGCTGAGAATTGGATTTCCAATCAGTCTCTAGAGCATTATTGTATTGTACTATAACCTTGGGTTTAAAATCAAGAAAGGAATATATATATATATGTATATATATACATATATATACATACATACATGAGTGAAATAGAAAATAAATTCTAAAAATAAGTTGATGCTATTTCCTGGAAGAAAATAAAAGCTCGGTCACTAATGCATACCATAATATCAACCGAAAAGTAAAAGGAAAACTATCTTTACACTCATTTTCATAATAAAGATCTTATAAAGATCTTATATTCATATTTTAATAATGTAAGTTAATTTAAAGATCCATAGATAAATCTGAACTTAAAAATCTCTTTATATGCCATAGTTCTCCCAAAGCCTGCGATCGGGTCCTAAGATGCAGAGGTGTGTCAGCATAAAGAAATTAATTGTCCTCCCCCATACCTCAAAGGAGTGTCACACAAGTGGCTGCTCAGGATAATTCAAGCCGTCTTTATTTAGACTTCAAAGACAAGCTCTCCCAGTCCAATGTCAATCTCCTTCAAAATCAAATATGCCAAATATCCTTTTTCCCAAAATTTTTCATCAAGACATCTTTTAAATTTTGTTATTTTGTCAAATATCAAGACATGTACATTCTGTCTTTACAAAAGTATAGGGTGATTGACATAGGCACACAATTTCAAGAACAGTGGTATTATTCAAGACTTAAAGCATATTTACAAAAATAGAAGCAATTGCCCCTGATACTGTCAGCATGGAATCAGAAAGGCTCCTGTAATGAGAGCTGTTATCCCCAGAAAAACCTGAGAAGAATGGGTGCAAAAGAAATGTAGGGACATATGTGAGGACCAAAAAAAATGGGGTTTCCAGGAATGATCACATCTGTCCCATGTGTGATTGAAAAAGTGACACTAAAAGTGGTGAAAAAATCATCAATATTTTGTGAGAGAGGAGAGCATGCAGGGTGGGCAGTCCTAGCAGTATTCTAAGTCCCCTGGTTCTTGCAGGGTGTGCCTTTCCCCGTGGACTTTGCCTACTCCGGAGATCCATAGAACAGGTACTCACACACTGGTCTGAAACCAGGCTGCAAGACTCCCAACATATTTAGTCTAGTATTCGTTACTTAATTTGCCCACAGTTGACCGTAGCTTTTTTCTATCTGATAAATTATATTACATAGATTTCTGTTTGATACAATGAATGATGTAGGCTTCAAATGTTTCTTCAAAGAGTCCAGTGCTTACTTTGAATAGTATGTATCTTTTAGACTCTAGAATTTTGTGTTTTAGCATACTCTTGTGAAACTGTTGCCTTTAAAACATGCACTAAAACTTTTTTTAAAAGTTTTTAACTATTTGATCTATTCAATCAACTCATGTTTAGCACAGAATTGCCCCTAACTCAAGTAATTTTGAAATATTATATTATTCATTCTTATTGCTATTTATATTTAGCTGGGAGCAAAATATCTTGGGAAACTTACTTGCAATATATAATTAAAATGTAAAGTAACTTTAAATTGTTAGTAAAGAATTAGTATTTTGCCATTAGTTTTGAATTTTAAAATAAAAGTGGAAGTGTACTTGCAAGTACTTTGTTAATGGCCTACTCAAGCAGTCTAAAATTCTTGCAGCGCCATTAATCTCACTTGGCTGTACAGTTTCCCTGTTAGTGGAAATTATAAGTGCTTTCTCAAACCCCTTTAATTTTTTAGGTGAAGAGACAAATGCTGTTATAAATGAGCATGTTTTCTTCTTCATGTAACTTTGACCATTCTAAATGGTCCTGATTTTGAATAAAAAGTTCCTTTCTATCTAAAATTTTCAGGTACTGACATAAACACATGTAATACAATTAGTATTAAATAGTCAGGGTATGTTGCATGTAAATTGCTTAGTGGAGTATTAAAAATAGAAAAAAAACAGACAAACAAAAACCCCTGGTTTGAATCACTTTGGACATCTTGAGGTCATAATAATGACACACATTTAGGGAAAACAGGAATATTTAGAGATGCTTTTCCTATTTCAATTTTATTTGACAAGAAAGAATGGGAAAGGCAAGGTTTAAAGAACAAGTAATTAGAATTTAAGTATGGCGTTGACATAGTCACACCTCTGATGGGAGAAGACTGTTGAATGTACTAGAAAAGGGGGTTAAATAAGCCCCAAGTAGAATACAGGAGATCAAATTGTTAAACTCAAAGTTTCAGATTCCCAAAACATCACCACGAGACCCTATCCAATGCAAAAGCAAAGAGTCTTTACTGCGAGTTAAATACACATCTCCTGTCTTATATTTTCTTTAGGTTTATTTCTTTATGTTTTTAGCCGGAGTTTTCAAGTGGTCTTCTTCATTCAAACCTGATTTTTCTTAACCTAGAATGAATCCACAGCCTCTTATTTCCCGTAAAAATAAAACCATAAACTCTCCCCCAAAGTGAATTTAAAGTTAAGATTATTTAAACATATATAGTTTGGCTTAGTATAGCAATTTTTATACTCTAAGGTCTTTTAGCAGTCAAAAAATTTAAAGACATTACAATAATATGCATAATCCAGATTCTCTGTGTATTTTACATCTTTAGGACTTGTCATATATTTTATTACTCTATTCCCTTTTTAAAGACTTTCTGTTCCCTTTTTCTTTTCTCTCCCAATCATATATAGTTTTTCTTCTGTCTGAATCTACCTTTACTCCATCTCTCTCTCTCTCTTTTTTAACCACAAGACTCTTTGAACTCCTAAGCGGCATGGCTAGGACCAAAGTGGTGGGTTTGGCAGCTGACTCTATCCTACCGAGCTTCTGGAGATCCTAGGTTCATGGCAGAGGTGCCAACAAGGTTCACACTTAGTGCTCCACCTCTGGAAAGCTGTTAGTTCCACAATGCCACCAATTACACTTCAACCCTTCCCATAAACCACATTCAAGTGCTCAGTAGCAGGACCTCTCAAAAGAGCCCTCTGTGCTACCAGCATAAACCAGAAAGCAGTCTCCTAAAAGAGCCATGTCTCTGTTCACTATCCAAACACAGAGCCTATCAGAGAAAAGACAGTTATCAAGAAGCTGTGCTTGAGTCTGTTTTGTATGTTTAGAATCCTTTTTGGAAGTTTTTTCAGTTCTCCTGTGGATATTGTAACCAAAAGTTTGAACACCATATGTAAATGGAAATTTCTTATTCTGACCACATGTTGCCAAATACCAAGCACCACTTCCTAAATAATTGACTCAGAGGTTTAATATTACTTACATATACTCAGCTAATATCTCGGGCTTATTACTAGTTAACTCCTACACGTAAGTTAATTCCTATTTTTATTTATGCTTTTCCACACAGCAGTAGCTTTATTAGTATGCCACATTCATCCCCTATTCTCTCTGCATCTGGCTGGAGACTTCTGATACCATGTTTCTCCTTTCCATCACCCTTTGTTTGGTCACCAGGATATACATCCTGCCTGGCTACCAGCCAATTATCACTTTATAAACCAATTTGAGTGGCAAATCTTTACACTTTACAAAAGGGATTCTTCCACAATGAATAAGTTTTCAAGTTCATGAAGAACAAAACATGACAGATCTTTATTTTTGATGTCACATTTTATAGGAAATTAAGGGAATTTGTATATTGTACTACCAAGTAAAGAATTCTACCTGCAGTGGAATAAACTTGTTTGGAATGTAGGAATTTGAGAGAATTATCTAACTCTCACTTTTTTTAGTATAAAGCATAGTTATTCTATTTTACAACATTTTTATGTCAAAGGTTAGAATTCAGATCATATCTACCTCTTTCAGTCAATTTTCTTCCTACTGTAAGAAGTATTTTAATTTGAACATATTCCATACATACCATGTTCCAATAAGATTGAGCCACTGCAGGTATGTAGGACTGGCCATCGTGTTTTAATTTTTCTGAGGACTCATTGATAAAGAAACTTTCTTCATTCTCAGAAGCATCTGAAAACATTGTAACTTTTAATGTAGTGTTTAGAATTATGGATTTCATAGATGTTTCACAGCTTATTCTGCTCGGTTCTGCATTCTGCAAGTCCCGCTGAAACAGCAGGAATTTGGAACTGGCTCTGAAATTAGATTTTTTCTAACATGAGCAATGAGAGCTGTCATCAGTCGGATATCACAAAAATTTATTTTAATACCATGTTATTTTGATATCTCCAGTGAATATTATCTTCAATCCTAATATGCAAAGAGAGATGTACAAATTGAACCTGACTTCTGTGTATTTAAGGATTTTTTTTGGTAGGTGTTGGGCTCTAAAATTATATTACCTCACAAGATTTTATAAAGAGTCTGCCTAATAAAAGAAAAGAGGGGAACTTCCTAAACACAAAGTTTTAAAAAAAATTCTCCTGTCAAAATACTTTACATTCTCCTGAAAATGATTTGTAATCTTTTGTGTTGAAATTGTGATTGTGAGATTTTATAGACCACTGATTTGTTAAAATAACACCAAACCCTCCTGCATTGTGCTCATTTAAATGGTAAGATTAGAATTGTTAGGCAAAAGGTACATAGATATAGGAGAAATAAGAAACAAACACAGGATAGTATCGGGAGAGAGTTCTAGTGAATATTGAAATCTCCTGTGTTTAATTTCCATTTCCTTAAAATACCCTAACCCCAAAAGGTATGAGTAAGGTAAAAACTGCATTAACATAAGACAAGGAAATGAACAGACTAGATGAAGGATTGCAGGCTACATTCGTAATTAAACATTCTGTTTCCAGAACAAGACAAGTAAGGCTCACAACCTAGGCTAAAATATTCTGTAAGCAAACAACTCCCTGGGTGGAATCTATTATTATCTCTCTGAGGGAGTTGTAACTTAGTTGAATCCTTAGACTTTTGATTGAGGTAGAAACAGATCTACTTCTTAATACCTGAAATACCAAGTCTGGATATTAGCCACACCTGTTGACAATAACCATGAGAGAACAGAACTCCCTGATCCAAATCAAGGTAGTACCTTGATTTAAACAAAGGTTTAAGGCAGAAACAGATAATAACCTGAATGAACAGAAGTAAATTCCAACTCTCTGACCTATAGTCAAGATAGAATAGACCCATATCTATGGGCCCTGCCACCCCTCCTTTGCTATTATTTCCCTTTACCATTTTATACCACTGTGTTCTAAATCCTCTTATTTGAGGTTACCTTGCCATGAACTCATACTAATTCCCTAACTTCTATAGTGTGTTGCCTAATCTTGATTGTCAACTTAACTACATCTGGAATCAAGTAAAACCTACCCAGTTGAGCACACCTGTTATGTTTCTTTGTTATTATTTTTGTTTTATTTTGTTCTTTGGTGAGATCATTGAAGGTAGGTTGTCCATAAATCTGGACTATACTTCCTAGTTGTAACCCATATAAAAAGGGTATAGATGAAGGAAGCATTTGGTTTTTGCCTGAATGCTCTCACTTTCATAGTCAACTTAATCCACCCTCCTACTAAGTCTTCCTGTCACTGGCATTAGAAGCTATTCTTTGGGATAAGATCAGTAGCTTTCTAGAAACTCCAAGGTCTACTGAGATGTTAAGGCTCCTGTACTGAACAGCTACCCAATTCTTTGCTGTATTAGTGGGAGACAAGCCTTTTGCTACTACCCAAACCACAACCTGTAAGACACTCTAAGAATCCCACATATATTTATGATACATATATATATGTGCAATATACATTCATATATTTTTATGTTTGTGATGTATATACTTATCTGAATATATTCCATAGATTCTGTTATTTTTTAAAACTTTGAATAACCATATGGGTACTCAAAATCAGCACAAATATATCAAAACTATATAGATTGTAAGTTAAGAGGCAAATGAGAAAAAATATGTTATTTTTCTTTCTGTGTATGGTTTACCTCAGTCAAAATTATTTCATTTATTACCTTCAAGTATCATAATTTCTTTTTCTTAACAACTAAATATTAATCAACTAAGTAAGTGTACTATTTCTATTCATCAGTATGTTTATTTTTATGCCAGTAACAAGCTGATGATATTATAAGATCACTGTAGTATAAATTCCAATCTGGCATGCTAAAAGCTCCAACAGTACTGTTGATTGTTCAGGATGTATTTTTTTATTAATTTTATTTTTTTATTTTACTTTGAATTTCTTTAATTTCTCCGAAGACTTATTTTTTTTTTGATTTTGGTAATGTTTTAATCAAATCTATAGGTGCTTTCGGTAAGTTGGCTATTTTCACATTAACCCTGACAACTTATGAATTTGTCAGGTCTTTCTATTTTCTATTATCTTCTTCAGTTTAATTTCTCAATGTGTTAAAAATGATCCTATTTACAGTAGATGGTAATCAACACAGAGACCCAAGACTGGTAAAGGTAAATAGGATAAAGAGACTGTAGACAACTTGTTGCTAAATTGCGGATCTACACCATCCCCCTTCCTCTGATCAATATGTCTGGTTTTGTGTCAATATCATGCTGTTTATATTACTATAGCTTTGTAGAATAACTTGATAGTGGGAATAGTAAGAGCCCCACCCCCCCCCGTGCTTCTTTTATTGTTCACAGTTGTATCTATCTTGGGCTTTTTGTTTGTTTGGTTGTATCGCAATTAATCAAAACCCAGAGACAGATATTGGGGTTCAACCTGAAGGTCAGAAAAACAAAACAGCCTTTCCCTCAGTTCAAAACGCAGATGCTGCCTCCAGGAATTTTCAAAATGAGACTGAGCCTGAGAGCTGTCTCCTCTGTCTTATATTTTTCTCTAGTGCTGGGATTAAAGGCGTGCACCACTACTGCCCAGTTTCTATGGCAAACTAGTGTGACTACTGGGATTAAAGGCGTGCACCACTGCCTGGCCTATAAGGCTGACGAGGGCAGCTGTTTTACTGTCTGGTCCTTAGGCAATTTAATTATTTATTAAATTGCAACTGAAATGTCACTACAATTTTTTTTGTTTCCATATGAAAACAAGAATTGTCCTTTCAAAACCAGGGAAAAACTCTGTTGGAGTTTTGATGGGGATTGCATTGAATTTGTAGATTACTTTGGCAAGACGGCCATTTTAAACAATTTTAATCCTATTCATCCATAAGCATGGTAGACATTTCCTTATTCTGATATTTTTTTTGATTCATTTCTTCAAAGACTTGGAGTTTTTGTTATACAGGTTTCTCACTCGCTTTGCTAGATCTAAACCAAGATATTTTATATGATTGGAGGATATTGTGAAATGCGTTTTCTTGGTGAGTGTTAAGATGTGTTTCATAAATGCAGTGGAAAGATAGGTGTTCTTTTCACAACTATTCTATTAGTCTGTGTCTTTTTATCTCAGTTGAAAATTGAGATCATTCATGATGAAAGAAATCAATGAGCAATGGTTGTTGATTCCTGTGATTTTGTTGTTGTTGTTAATAATATTATTCTTGATCTTGTGGTTGTGTGTGTGTATTTCCTACCTGGATTTGCTGAGTGGAATTATTTATTCCTGTGTTTTCTTGGGTGCATTTTTATCTCTTTAGGTTTTAGCTTTCCTTCCAGTGACTTCTGAAGGGTAGGAGTTGTAGAGAGATGTTACTTAAATTTGGATTTGTCCCAGAATGACTTTTCTAGTGTTTTGCGATTGGTAGTTATGCTTGATATAGTAGTCAGTGCTGTCATCTGTCCTCTCTTTGAGTCTGTATAATATCTGTCCAGACTCTTTTGGTCTGTAGAGTCTCCTTTGAGATGTCAGGTGTTATTCCCTTAGATCTATCTTTATATGTTACTTACTTTCTTTGTCTTTATATGTTACTTAGGCATTTCCCCTGGCATGTTTTTATATTCTTTCTTTGTTGTATGCATATAATAATTTGATTATTATATGACAAAGGAACTTTCCTTCTTTTCTTATTCAGTCTGTTTGATGTTCAGTTGTTTTTCTTTCACATCTTCTTTAATATAGGGAAAATTTCTTCAATGATTTGTTGAAAATATTTTTTGTTTCTTTGTCTATTAATATTTTTTGATTTAGTCTTTTTGTAGCATCCTGGATTTGCTGGATGTTTTGTGCCAGGAATTTTTTATTTAACATTTTCCTCGACACAGGTATTCATTTCTTCTATCAGGTCTTCATTGCCTTAGCTTTTCTTTTCCATCTCTTTTGTTTTGCTAGTGAAGCTTTCTTATGAGGTACCTCTAAAAGTTCCTAAATTTTCTATGTCCTGACTGCCCTCAGTTTGGGTTTTCTTTATTGAATCAATTTGCACTTTCAGGTCTTGAACTATTTTTTCATTTCATTGTACTGTTTATTTCTGCTTTCATAAATTTTTCAAGGGATTAATTAATTTTGTCGTTAAGGGCTTATTAAAATATTATTGAAGACTGTTTTAATGACTTTAACTCACGCTTCAGCTATGCTGCAATTCTCTGGGCCTATTGTAGTAGGGTGTGCGTGCTAGTTAATATATTTTTTCTGACTGCCACTGTGTTTTCTGCTTGTGTACCGGCAGTGAATTTGGGAAGATTATTCTAGTTGCTGATATCTGGTTGTAATTTTGTTGTGTGGGTTTTTTTATGGTTTCTGCTGCCTTTTTCCCCCTTAGGTTTTGGTCTTCTGATAGGGAATTATTCTGGGGTCCTGCTAGGTGTGGGCATTAGGTTTGTCAGGAAAAGGTATTTCTAAGTATTGAGAGCTGATGTTTAGGATTGGTGATGGGCTGAGGGAGGTTGTGGGAGTTCACAGGGGGCAAGAAAGATGATATTCCACCAGAAAATGCATAGGTTCCTGGAAATAGGGCAAGAGAGGAAGAGAAGGCCATTCTATATAGTCTGCTACAGAGCTGTTGAAGAGACTTGGGTATTGGATTTGGTAAAGAAGAGGAAGAGTGAATATTTAAAGCTTGTGTATTCACTTCACTGACCTACTTTCTCCTTTAGCAGTCTTAGCTTGTGATTTCCAAGAGAATGACTGTTGCAGTTAAGGCCTGGGATAAATAGAATAAGTTGAAGAAATGAATTTTGGAAGAGAAGGTCTAAGAGACCTGTAAGAAATGGAGTAGATAAAGGAGACAGTGTGCCTGAACTAATGGGAGCACACCAATCCACCTGGCCTGGGACTGAATGAGCATATGATCAAACCAGACTCTCTGAATGTGGCGGCGAAAGTTGGCAGATGGAGAACCCACAAACAATGACACCAGGACCTATCTCTTCTGCATGTATTAACTTTTTGAGAACCGAGTCTTTTTGAATGCACTCCTTCC
>PVIU01024107.1:0-26093 GCA_004026605.1 Ondatra zibethicus
AGGCTACCCCACCATTGAGTCCCAGGTATCCTCCTGTCTCAACCTCCCCAGCACTGGAGTTAGAAGCATACACTACCATGGCTGCCTTTTCAAAAACAATGGTTCAGAGACTAGAACTCGGGTCCTCACAGCGAGCATTTTTATGGACTTAGCTATGTCCCCAGCTGTCCTTTATTCTTTTGAGCAAACAACTGATACATATGGACATCACAAGAATGAGAAGCACAGAGACACAGCGGTTTCATCTTTCTGCGATCTCTCTTTAGCTACATCACTCACTCTGAGCCATGATTTCCTTTTCTGCATCCCTCCAGGAAAGCAAGGAGGGTACATGACTTTGAAAGGACCTTCTGGCATTTGGGGCCAAGAAAACATCACACTCTACTTCACACTAAATTCCACCAAATTCCTCTTGCCCAGAACCCAGTGACCCACATGGAAGAGCCCCCAATTAACAGCTTTGTGGAGCCGGGGTGTGGATGAGCGACTTCACAGGGCACCCGACCAAAACCATCCCCACAGGCAAAGGCCACCAGCATGCTCTCCAAACCTGTACCAGAGCGGCTGGCCAAGACATAAATCTGCAATTAGCTGTTTTAATCCCTAAAATAGCTCAGCTACCATTGTATAGAGTCACACAGGAAAAAAGAAAAGCAGGGACCACCACAGCAAGGTCAGGGGGAGCTGGAGACTCAGGCCTCTGAGGGCCAGCCTTCCATTTGGATTGTGTGTGGTTCCAGAAGAGGCTGTGATTTCCCGGGAGCTGACAGCTGGGATGAACGGCTGCTTAACCTGATTAGATATGCCTCGGCCACAGACGCTGGGGCCACAGACAACCGCTCATTTGAGATGCACGCCACTGGCACCCGTCTGCAAGAATAAAGGCTGGCCTCAAACAGACAACACATTCTTGGATGCAAACCTTATGGATGCTACTTAGTGGAGGTGGGGGTTGTAAGTGCCTGGGGTGCGTTTGCACCAAATGTGCTTTCTTGAAGAGTGTTTCGGACAACTTGTAACTTCAGCACTCCACTGTAATTGAAGCTTGTCATTTGGGACCTAGTGATATATGGGGAAGCCCTAGGCGGAGGAAGGGTAAGATCCAAGAGCACAGAATTCCTCTGCTGAAGCTACTGTGTCTTCATAGTCCTCCCCCTTCCATCAGGACCCGAGAGGGTTAGGAGGCGCAGCTGCTCACCGCTGTTTCCCAGGACCCACTCACTCAGCATCTGTTGTTCTGGTGGGAATAGTTGCTCGTGGCTGTCTCCTTGATGCACCAGGGCCCCTGCTCAACTGTGCTGCTAAGCACAGTAAGGCCTCTTGGGCATCTCCAAGAGCCTGTCAGTACTCCATAGGAGAACACTGGGAGAGCCAGCCAGCTTCATCCTCAGGCCTTCTCTGTGTCACCTAAATGCAAGCAGTCCTCAGCCTCTGTGAGCCTCCGGTTTGATCCCAATGTAAAATAGAACAGTATTAGCAACAACAGCTCTCGGACTGGTAAGATAGCTCAGTGGTTAGAAAGGTGCTCTCTGTTTGAAGATGCAAGCCTGGGGACCAGGGTTCTATCGCTGGGACCCACATAGAAGTAGAAAGAAAAAACAAACTCCACAGAGTTGTCTTCCTACCTCTTTGCATGTGCTACAGCATGTCCACAACCTCAACATACATTATACACACGTACAGTGACAATAATAATAATATAACAAATAACTTTTAAAGAGAGAAAGGTAAGGGACTGGTATGGTTCAGCACTTAAAGCCCCAACTGTTGTTGCAGAGGATCTGGGTCTGGCTCTCAGCACCCACTTGTTGACTCATAACCGCCCTTAACTTTAGTTCCAGGGCATCTGATGCCACTTTCTGACCAGGATGCATGTGGTACCTAGGCGTGGCAGCAGGCAGACACCCACACACATCAACTGAACCTACAACCTTTTTAAAAGGAGAACGTCAACTCTCGTGCTCTCCCTAGAAGGGCAGGGTGCACACCGTAGCCAACAGTCACCCCTGCTCAGCCCCGTGTGCACACTGAGGCAGTAGGCACCTCCGAAAGGTGCAGACGTGTACCACCTTCTCACAGTGCAACACAATGTGGTCAAGCTACCAAAAGTCTTGCGATGTTTCAAGTAAGCTTGCGATTTTTGTGGCTGTCATGGCCAGCAGGTTGAACATTAACTGGATCCTTTTTTTAAAAAAAAAAAAATTGAAACCTACTCAAAGAAGTATAAACTGAAAATGCTAAAGCCTCCTGCTCATTCTTCTCTTTCTGCACAAGCCTCTTAATCACTCTCCCTGCCAGAGTTCCATCTGAAATGTCCCGCAAAGATCCGTGACTTAGACTCAGCTGGGTGATACTGAGCGGTGGTGCCGGGAGATCCCTGAGTAATCAGAGGTCTGCCCTGGAAGGGAATGGTGAGATTCCAGCCCTTCCCCCCTCCCTTCTGTTGATTTCAGGACACATGAGTGGTTTTGTGCCACCACAGTGTGTCCCATTTCCTATGCATCACAGGCTGAGAGCAAGGAGGCCATCTACCCTACCTGAAGCCTCTGAAACCATGAGCCAAGAGGATGCCTTTACCTCACGGTGACAGAAAGCTGACCAATACACTCCACCACTCACGGCAGTAAGAAAACAGATGGAAGCGCCCAACTTTGACGCAAGCATGGAGCCTAAGTGAAAAGGCTAGTTCAGTTGGCCCTGCAGCAGACAGCTTTAACTGTCAGCCTGATACAACCCAGGGTCACCTAGGAAGAGTGTATCAGTGAGGGGCTTTAGACCTATCTTGGCAGGTAAATTGTCTTAACTAAGTGATTTGGGAAGACCCAAACCACTATGGGTGGCACCACTCCCTAGGCAGGCCTCCCAAACTGATTAAGAGTAAAGAAAGCCAAGGAGACGCAAGCAAGCATGTTTGCATCCACTCTCTCTTCTGTTGACTGTGGATGAGACGGGACTAGCCGCCTGAAGCTCCCGCCATGGTAAAGACCCCCACAAGGATGGATGATAGCCTGGAATTGTACACTAAAATAAATTCCCTTTCTCTTTAAGTTGCTTTTTATCAGTTATTCTATCAAAACAACAGAAATGGATCTAAATTGGCCTTTAATTTGCCTTGAATTTTTGTGGCCTCATGCATTTGGTCACATTGTTTGTCTTATAGACCCAATTCCACTTCCTTCTAACCAGCTCTTATTCATCCCTCAAAACCCATCTCAAATTTCCCTTTCCCGGTAGCATAGTCCCAAAGTCAACAGTCAAACTGATGACTGCATCCCTCTCATCGCCTATAACATTTTACTTCCACTCAAGAGTCATAAAGTATCTTGGCTTTGGAAGTCATTGTCATACTTTGGAGCATGGTCTCTGTCACTATTATGCAACTGTGCAAAAGCATCCAAAACTAACATCTACAGAAACATTCCAGTAAAGCTTCATTTATAGAAACAGGTGGTGGCCAGGTCTGGCTCTCAGCCTGGGGTTCGCTGACTGTCCTCTTGTCCCTAACGGTGACAGCTACAAAGCTTCCTTTGCGTTGTGGCTGAACCTCCCCTCTCACCTTCTAGAATGGAGGTTTCATGGGGTCAGAGACAAATTTCTTTGTTGCCATCCCTTACAATGGGTGGGCAGAACTGGCATCATATATATGTGACAGCAAGATCAGAAGGCTGAGGGCAGGAGAGTTGAGCACACACAGAGAGAGGACACACAGAGAGACCACGCTATCAAGAGCCAGAAAGCAGAAAGTTTACAGACACAGAAATCCCAGCACATGGACCTGCAGAGCCAATAGCTGAGACAGCCCCAGCGCGAGGGAACAGAGAGTCAGTATGGTGTCCCGGGTGGGGTGCTCCTCCACAGCCCCCACGTAGAAGCAGTTTGCAAGGGGAGCATGGGAGCAATTTGGCTTGGCAGAAGTGATTGAAAATGAGATTGCTGGGTGGCTCCTGTGTGGTGTGGCTGGTGTCATACAAAGAAAGGTGTCAGGGATGCATGGGACTATCACATGCTGACACAGTGAGAAGGTGGCCCTTCTCAGGCCAGGAGAGGCTGTGGGAGAAAGGGCCTGCCCTGCTGACAGCTTGATCTGAATGTCTAGCCTCTCGGAAATACATTTCTGTGGCTTAAGCCACCCAGCCGGTGGCATTTTGTCACGATAGCCAGAGCTGACTAATACACGGAGGACCGCCAGTTTGCAAGACAGAGAGGAGAGGCCCTGGGAAATGGGAACAATTCCAAAATCCCTGCCTTCTATTTGGTAAAGAGCGGAGCTCTCTGGAGAGGTTAGAGCTGTACTGTGCCGGGAGGTGAGGCCAGAGGAGGATCCGAATGGATTCAATTCTAAGTCCCTGTTTTCAGTTTGTGGCTCCAGGCCTTCATTTCTTACGTCAAGTCCTGATGGTCCTGACCGGCACTCTCTCTCTCTCCTGGCTGCTTCTTTCAGAGTTCTCCAAAAACATGTCTTACATGGCCACTCAAACTTACTCACTACACACCTGCCATTTTGCCTGAACTTTTGACGAGTTCTGTTTGCTCTGTAGAGTTTAAGCAAAGCATTTGACTTTTTTTTCTACCCTTGTAAAACTCTAGTTGGGAGAAATAATTTTATTTTTCCCCTCTCCGTTTATTTTGTTGAACTACACCCATTAGAAAGATCTTCAGTTTTACATATTTTTTCCCTGCAGTCTGCTTGCAAAGTGTGCTAACATGGTGGTTGAATTTCAATGGTTTGAGTGGTTTTGGATGACGTCTGTGTTTTTGTGGTTTTGTTTCTGATTCCTCAAATACTAGTTGCTATCTAGGTGACCAGGTGAAGCACTTCCCAGTAAACAAGTATTTCTCAGTGAACAGGGATGTGAGCAAATTGAGGGAAGTTGAAACCTGGCACCCCTTTAGGCCCAAGCATAAGCTGTGTACCAAGAGACTGGGCCACCAACATTTCTTCCTCACCACAACTGACTCTAGGACCTTACAAAGCCAAGGCCATAGGGCACCTGCCATGACCCCAAAGTGTCACACCCTGGGCTGAGTTAGTAACCAAAACCTCCTGGAAGAAACTAGCAGGGTTTCACTAGCGGATGCTGTTTGGACACAAATGTAATACGGAAGCTTCCTGTGACTCTGAAGTGCCCAGACCCGATTCCCAGGCTTCCTTCCATCTTTTTAGTTGTCTTGAGGACTTAGATGTGGTATTTTTTTTACCCTCCTCTCCATTATACAAAGAAATGGAGTCGCTCAGGGTAAGTTCTTTATGTCTGTCCATGCCCTGTCAATCAAAAGCTGATGGAGTCCCAGGGGGGAAAGTCCTGAGTCCTGTCACTTCTTTGTGTCTCCTCTTGGTGCCTTCTAATCTCAGAAACAGCGTATTATGATTCTCAGTGGCTTTTCTTCCTTAGTAAGATTCTTCTGGGTATGGTGGCACATGCCCATAACATCAGCACGCAGAAATCAGAGACAGGCGGGTTCCTACAAGCTGGAGGCCGGTATAAGCTACGCAGTAAGTTCCAGGCCACCCAGGGCTAAGTAACGAGCTCCAATCTCAACAAAATCTAACTGTGGGGCTGGAGAGATAATTTCACAGTTAAGAACACTGGGTATTCCTCCAGAGGACCCAAGTTTAATTCGCAGCACCTACAAGGCAGCTCACATCTGTCTGTAACTCCAGTTCTAGGGCATTCTACCTCTTCTTCTAGCCTCCATGCAAGCCAGACACACTCTTGGTACACAGATATACATAAGGCAAACCACTCATACATATAGAAATCAATAAAATTTAAAGGCAACAATAGCAACAAAAATGTTGATTAAAAAAGCTTAGACAAAAATACCAAGATATTAAGAAAAATAAAATCCTTGACTGGGAGATTTTGGGGATTGGAGACAAATAAAGAAAGGGGGAGGGAGGGAGGGGGGAGAGAGAGAGAGAGAGAGAGAGAGAGAGAGAGAGAGAGAGAGAGAGAGAGAGAGAACAGTTCCTAAAATCCCACTGCCACAGCAACGCAGTTAATCCTGTGTCTGTGAGGCAGTTGGGGCGGGGGAGGGGGGGATGGGACACGACAAAAAGATCTCCCAGGGAAGCCCTCATCTACCCTAGTCAGAGAAGCACTCTGTGGTCACACCATCACCTCCTGTATCAGGGCTCCAGAGGGACTGTACCGCCCACTCAGCTGCCAACCAGGATTTACTGAGCTCGGTGGCCAGCTCAGCCGGCCCCTACTCTTGAGAAAATAGAGTCGAGCTCTCTCCAGCTTGCCAGTTTGTGGGTACCTGGGACTCAATGCTACAGAAAGAAACCCTGGTTTCCTTGGGAATCTCCCCCACCCTGCCTTACAGAGACACTCAAGGGGACAGTGCGTTGTGCCTGCCCTAGGAGGACATGGGCCACGCTCCCAGAAGTCTTTGCACCTGCAGCACCATGATTTAATGAGGGCTGTCAGGGATTATAGAGTGAGAAACCCGCTAGCATCCGCCAGGCTCTCATGAATGAGGCGTTGTGTTCGGCTCCCTCTTGCTTCGTGTTTCTTGGAGCCAGCACAAAGGGAGCTATTTTGGGCCAGGGTCTAATATTTGAATACTGCAGGATGAAAATAGTGGGCCTCGAGTCTGTTATTTTGGTAACTTTCCTTTTTGTCTCTTCCTCTTGCCTCTCTTCACTCCACTGCCACTCCCACCCGGGCCCCGAGCCCTGCAGTGCCCCTGCCTGTGGCTGGCCCTGCTCCCTCAGCTGGGTGTGAGTCAGGGAAACAAATACCTGTAGCTACAAATCCCGGATGAACGGTCACCGGAAGCCGGGCCTGCGAACCAAGGGCTGCAAGCCAACTCCTGAGCCCCCTGAGCCAGGCAGATTTAGCATCCGACTCACACGGAATCCTTCTTGATCCGAGTTAATTTTCTGAGGGCAGTCTAATGGGGGGAAAGGCCTTATGGTTTAGTGGTATTTAGAGGAGGGGTTGAAAAACATTCATCTAGAAAAGAAAATGGTGGCCTGGATAGATGGTTGCTTTCAGCTGAGGACATATTGGTCACCTTGCAAGGGAGGCCCTCTTATTTGTGAAATGGTGCCTAGTACCGAGTAGCCTGTAGACAAGTTTCGCTTTATATGGCAGTCATTGGCAAATATAAACAAGGGTTTTTTACCCAAGCCCAGACAAATGCAGAGCCCTCTGCCCACCCACCCCCAAGAAGGAAACCAATAGCAGTTTTCATCAGTTTTGAAAACTTTATTTTATTTTAAAACAAATGTCTGTGCCTGTGGAGGCCTGACATGTGTAATCCCCTCAAGCCAGAGTTCCAGGTGATTGTGAGCTGCCTAATGTGGGTGCTGGGAACCGAACTGGGGTCTTCTGCAAGAGCGGTATGCTAAGTTCTCTCTCCAACACCATTTTTAAAAACCTCTTCCTCACAGCAGCTTTGCACAGAGCTGTGCACTTCACAGGATTGTCTGACACACATTCCAGGGAGAAGAAAAAAAAAACGCTATTGTGAGTTAAACCTCCCCAGTGTTAACATTGTTTCCCTGTCAGCACTGTGAGGATTTATATTGTTCTATGGGGGTTTCTATTGTTCTCAACACGTGCAGCATCTGAGCCCTCTGAAAGTGGATGGAGATGGAAAGACACAAAGGTGGGTCCCTGGAGGCACCCAGGTAGACGTGTCGAGTTGGTGTTCACCAAACAATGTTGAGCAAGACAGCCTTCAACAAAGTAGGTCTTTGTGGCCACGAAACACTGTTCTGAAGAGAATCCACCACAGACCACAGGGACATGCAACTGAGAGGCTTGCGGAAGAACTAAAACAGAAGCCCTGGATTTTGGAGCCCTCCCCCAGGCGGTGGCTGCAAAGATGGGCATCCGGCCTGACCCTAGAAAGCCCCAGGGAGACACTTCCTGGTGCTGACATGGGAACCTTGGCTCTGCTGACGGGGCCTGGTGTGCTGGGGAAGGGATGAGTATGGCTCTGAGCAGATGGCATGTTGTGGCTTAGCTGCCTGTGATTGCTACAGATGGAGTTGAGTTGACCGCGGTGTCACACAACCAGGAACCTCAGCTGGCCATCCCGGAAATCTGAGGGTAAAAATAGCCGCAGACCCGCCAGCCCTGGCTGTCCACCACAGTGGATGGGAATGGAGGCTGGAAATGCCAGTTTCATAGACTCCTCTTCCTTCCGGTGGTGGGAGCTTCTCAGAATTAGAAGATCTGGGATTTGGATTTCCCCCAAAAGGTTTCTTGCCGTTTCCTGGCCCTGCTGACTCAGCCTTCTTGAGTTTGAGCACCTCTCAGGGAGACCATGGTATTTGAGAGAGGGGTCAAGAGCAGCCAGTGGCCAGGGGAGGTCACCACTGAGAGTACCCCCTGGTTACCCACATCCCATGGTCACAACATCCTGTCATCAAAGCAGACTCTTACGGGACAAAGCCTGTCTCTGCCTGCCCAGCTTCCTCCTGATTCTCTACTTTGCTCTTTCCTGACTAACGCCTTCTCTCCACATTCTTCTTCTCCCGCCAAGTCCATGGTCCAGGTCGCCCTCATGGGGTGTCCACCCATGCACCCTCCATCTGACCAGAACCATGAATCACCTATACCAGAGTTCCTATGCTTGTCTGGTATGGTTTTTGCACAGATGTTCTGGGAAATGTGAGCACACGCGCCCTTTCCGTTGATGGTCAGCAGAAGAGCTAAGCTAGCTCAGATTCAGGCAAAGGCCCATTTGAGCCACATGCAAATCTAAACTATAGAACTCTCCAGAGGGGGAAATCTCACCATCCTAAGTATTCATAGAATAGACTCCAGAGGCTAACAAAAGCTGGCGGGAGGTGTCATGGTGATGTGTCTGTAAATCCCAGCACTTAGGGAAGCTGAGATTCAAGAGTTCAAGTCTTGGACTGAATGAGACCTGTCTTTTAAAGAATACAAGAGCTGGGTGTGTTGGCACATGCCAGGAATGCCAGCACTTGGGAGGCTGAGGCAGAAGGATTGTGAGTTCAAGGATAGCCTTGGCTACATAGTAAGACCCTGGGCCAAAATAAAAGTATTCAATAAATAAATAAATTTAAAAAGTGAGGGCAGTTGGAAACCTCTGAGAATCCACATTAATGACATATAAGGATGGTTTCAATCAATAGGTTAACTTTTCAAATGAGATGTTGTGGTGGTTTGAGTAGAAATGGCTCCCATAGGCTCATGTTTGAAGGCTTGGTCATCAGAAAGTGGCGCTGCTTGAGAAGGATTAGGAGGTGTGGCCTTGTTGGAGGAAGTGTGTCACCAGGAGTGGGCTTTGAGGTTTCAAAAGTGCAAGCCAGGCCCAGGGTCTCTCTGTCTCTGTCTCTCTCTCTCTCTCTCTCTCTCTCTCTCTCTCTCTCTCTCTCTGTCTGTCTCTCTCCCTCCCCACCCCAGTGCTGAGGATCCAGATATGGAATACTCAGTTGCTTCGCCAGCACCGTGTCTGCCTGCACGCTGCTGTGCTCCCACCGTGATGAGAATGTGATAAACCTCTGAAACTGTAAGCAGGGCCCAACCAACTGCTTTCTTAGGAAGAGTTGTCATGGTTGTGTCGTCTCTTCACAGCAATAGAACAGTGACAAAGGCAGATGTGTTTTGGAAAGAATGGGTTTCTGACAAAAAAAAAAAATGGTTAAGATCTCTGGACTTTGCCAAACCCAGTTTATCCCCCATCTTCATCACATTCATGCAGACTTGAATTTTTAATGTTTTATGTGCTGTGTGATATGGTGTGTGTATAAGTGCCTTTGTCTACTATGGTTAGGCTGGCCTGAAAACTCCCTCTGAAAGCAGCAGACACATCCTTCTCCAGCACCTAGTAAGTGTATAAAGTATTTATTAACTTGCATGGACTGCATGAGTTGAAGATTCTTGACCATATTCACTTTCTTCTAAAAACACACTTCACTTTCAATCCTCGTCCAAATTCCAAATCCCATCTTCTCTATCCGCCATTGTCACTTAGTGATGTTGGACTAAAGACCTCAGATTTGGGTTTATTTCTTGTTCCAAGGAGAACCCCAGGCTCAGGCTGCTCCAGTCCTTGGGACAGAGATAGCTAGAGCCACACAATCAACTCAAAGGAACATCCTTCATGCTTGATCCGAGCCAGTCATTACGCATGCACACAGATTCAGAGTGCAGGTCAAGTTGAGAGGGTCCCCCGGTTCCCACACGTGGAGGCAAAACACGTTACTTCTGGAGATGGCTCTGGCACCCATCTCCGTTTCAAATGAAGAAAATCACAGCTGATCTTAAAGAGTTTCTAGCGCGGTGATGAAACACCATGACCAAAAAGCAGGTTGTGGAGGAGAGGGTTTATTCAGCTTACACTTCAGCATCACTGTTCATCACTGGAGGAAGTCAGGATAGGAACTCAAACAGGGCAGGGTCCCGGAGGAAGGAACTGATGCAGAGGTCTTGGAGGGGTGCTGCTTCCTCTGGCTTACTCCACCCACCTTCTTATACGACCCAGGGATGGCACCACCCACCATGAACTGGACCCTCCCCCATTGATCGCTAACTGAGAAAACGCCTTACAGCTGGATCTCATGGAGGCGTTTCCTCAACTGAGGCTCCTTCCTCTCTGATGACTCTAGCTTGTGTCAAATTGACACACAAAACCAGCCAGTACACAGCTCGCCTGTAGAAGTGTTGAAAGAATTTGGAAATAAAGTCTGCATGGTGATTAGTTACTATAATGTCTTTGGTTACAAAGGAAAGCTTTGCTCCCAGGGGTAAACCACTTCATCTCGGCAAAGGTCAACACGTTTAGCTAGAGTCCAAGGAGGTGCTGAAGAACCCGGAGGCCCAGACTTCTTTCTAGCAGAGAGAGAAGTTGGAAAAGACTAGCGTCATCAACATGAGTCCAAACCCCACTGCACACCATGAACTATGAGTCCAAACCCCACTGCACACCAGGAACTATGATTCCAAACCCCACTGCACACCATGACCTATGGCCAAGGCTCAGCCGTGTTCAGCCTTCATGTCTCCATACCTTCTGCCTCCTAAGGGCTCTTAGGCACCTTAGCCAGGTTTCAGCACAGAAGGACAGACACACGTCTAAAGTGAAGGCAAGGGTAGCTTTACTTGGGTTGCTCAGAGGTGAACGCAACCTGATTATACTCCTACTGAGGAGACAGGGACCTGCAGAAATTGAAAGCAGACCTCATCCTCCAGGAGACCGTGCAGGAAAGAGCTGGGGCCAAGCTCGTCCACCTCCAAGGGAGGTGGAAGAGGGTAGGGGCGAGTGTGGTAGCACCTTGCCAAATCCAGGGCACCCTCTGCCTGACTCATGCTAACAAGTTTTCAGGGGTTGGGGGTGCAGAGGAAGAAAACCAAAAAGGATAGAAAAACTTAAATCCAATTTGGAACCTGGCGCTTCATTCAGGGCTGACTAGAAGCTGCCCCTCTCTCTGCTTGCCAAGTCAAGTCGTCATCCTAAGGCAGAGTCACATCTTAGTCACTGTCTGGCCCTCCAGAGAAGCCTGGTGCACAATGACAAGAAGTCAGTGATAATCTCTCCCTACTTTACATCTCTCAGCTTTTATTTCCCAAGTTTTCCAGACTTTGTCCTCATTAAACATCCAAGTCCACCCTTCCCTTATCCCTGAACCCATGCCAGCCAAAAACGCTTTTCCATGTATGTGAGTGTCTCCCCTGCTTGATTCTATTATGCAGATCAAAGTCACAGAGCAGAGTCCTGGGGTTCTGTGTCATCCTCAGCAAGATCAAAAAGCCCTTGGAAGCAGGCAGCCAGGAGGACCTGTAGGCCAGCCACGCTCCAGGCCCCCCGGCATTCGCACTCGGCGGCGGCAGGGAAAGACAGAAAAGCTGGGCCCAGAAGAGCTGCCTGCCTGGTAGAGGCTTTCACCCTATGAGACATACCCCAGTGATGGCTGCACTGAGCCCCCAGAGGGTAGGAGTGTCCCAATCCACCACAGCTGGGCAACTGGCCCAGTGTACAGGAGGGAGCTTAGAGGTCATGCCATCCAAATGAGAGCCTTGTTTACTTACCAGAACCCCACAGGCACAGCTCATGTGCACATACATAACAGCACACGCACACATACATGCAAAGACATCAGCACTCATATACACACGTGCATTTGCCTACACATGCACTGTGTGAAGACGAAAGACATGGAGGTTTGGGTCAGAATGGAGGCCTTGAACATGAGGACTAAGAACTCTGCCTTTTGGGGATTCTGCTCCACCCTGCTGAGTTCAGAACACAGTGGACTGAGGGAGAAGGACCAAACAGCAGTTGGGGACAGCCCTGGGTGTCTTCTCCCTCTTCTACCTGTCTCACGGTATGTTGGTCCCTTGTCCACATGGCCTTGGACTTCTGCATGGGAGAATATGCTAACATTCCCTCCTGACTTTCACATGTCATACCCTGACGCTGGCACTGCACTTGGCGACAATCTCTGCGTTAAGCAGAGTATACTGCCTATAGAGGGTGACACAGCAGGGGAGTGAGCCCCTTGTACAGTATTTAGGACTGTATATTCCTGGAACACCCACCTCCAATTACTGCTTCCTCACAAGGGGTATGGAGGTGAAGGGGCTCAGGCCAGTAGCTCTGTCCCCAGGACACTCAACACACAGGCTTCTTTTACCTTGTTGTTCTGCCATCTTCTAGATAGCTGTCCCCAGCGGTTCATCTCAGCATCACTCCTTGCAGAAGTCACAGCAGAGTAGATCTAGAGATCCCATTTTCAATGTCAGCAAGTGATAGGGAAGCCACACAGTTCAGTTCTGTCCCCAGCCTGCTAGGAAGAGCAGAGCTGCACGGTTGCACTAGCCACGAGGCAGGCTGCTTATCTTCCTGTTGTCTGCATATCTATGGATCTATCGACGTATCCAGCTGCCGTCTATTTATTTCTGCTGAGAATATGATGAAATGTTTGGTACAAAAGACAGATTTAAGCTGCCAAATAAGACAACCACTTGTTCATTCATTCAACATTAGCCGCGTTCCTGCAATGATCAGTGTCTGAGCCTGGTACCAGGGACGCGTACAGGGAAAGTATGGAAGTGACAGTCATCCAGCCTTTGGTTTGTAAACTGTCAGTCCACTTTAGGTCAGAGAAAGACTGAGGGAGGGAGGAAAAGAGAAGCGGCGGGCGGGGGGGGACGACGACTTGTATTTAAATAGACCTGAAAATGTTTCCAGGCTGCTTGTGAACCTGAACAGTATGCTAAGATTGTAATTGCATGCATTGTTAAAATTGGCAAAACACTGTTTAAGCATTGTTGCAGGCTAAGGTGTCAGTCTGTCACCTGGATCTGCTGCACTCAAATGTTTAAAACACTTATTGGTGTGTATGTGTGCGCAGATGCCCATGAAGGCCAAAGGAGTACATCCTACCCCCTGCAGCTGGAGCCACAGTGGCCGTAGGCTGCACAAATGGGAGCTGAATCAGAGCTCAGGCCCTCTGCAGGAGCAGCAATTGCTCTGAACTTCTGCACCAGCTCTCCAGCTAGGTCTACTGCATTTGGAAGTCACTCATGTCTGCTCACAGGCATTAGGATCGCCTCAGGGTGATTGTGGTCACTACTGGATGGTGGCTAATGCTGTAGAAAAGGCCGCGGGGGCTGGAAGGGAGCTAAGAATGTAGACTGCTTGCCCTTGCTGTGGGCCTGAATTTGAGTCCCAGAACACACACAAATACACACACTCAGATGATGACTTCATAGGACCAAAGTGCAAGGCCATCCTTCCAGGCCAAGGAGGAACCAACTGGGGAGGATAATTGCTTTCCCCTGCTGTAGGCCAGTCCTGTCTGCCCATCAGGCAAGGCCTCACATTCATGGTCAGGACCATCTCCAGACAGCTGCCTACCTTACCTGCGTGTTACCTCAGCCTCACCTGAGATGGATAAGTCACACCAGGAGCAGGTGGCTCCTACCTCCAGGAGCATGCCTTGCCTTGCTCTCCTGGAGAGAGACTAGTATTAGCATTAGAATTAGTAATTAGAGAAGAGCACACTGGTAACCCTGGTCCCACCTTCCAGTGGGGCTGGCTGCTCAGGGCAGGGTGCTGACAGCTGGCTTAGCTGAGAACCCTCTGCAAAGTGCAGGCTTCGCTCGCTCGGCAGTTCGAACTGTCTCTGAGCCTCCTCGTGGGGCAGCCGCGGCTGACACTGTGGTTCCTCAATGGCTGATGAATTATCCCATGGCTCTGGAGAGTTACCGGAGGCTTAGAACCGTCTGCCTCCTCTCATTACCCCTCCAGCTACATCTTCCCAGAGAATTCCCTCCAGTGTACAAGGATGTCATCATTATAGCCACATTAAAAAAAATTTGCAAATGGCATTTTCCAAACCGGAGCGTGACGGATATGTGACTAAGTGAGAGCTTGTGTGAGGCTCTAAGCCCCAGATCTATCTAACCCATCCCTCTTGCCTCCCAGGAGGCTTCGCGGGGCGGGGGGGGGGGAGATGAGGAAAACTCCTTAGGGACCTTCCCCCTGCTTAGTCCTGGCTGTGGAGAACTTTCCTCTTAAAAATCCTTCACTGTAAAGGGGAGCTCCCTGTGGAGCTGCACACACCAAGGCCTGCAGGCAGCACCATGGGCCCAGCTGGTGGCCCTATACAGCTCTCCGCTGGCGTGTTTAATCCACAACCTAGAATGCTGCCCTTTGATGTCTCGCACCTTTTGATGACTGGTCCCTCCCTTATTAGACAGGTCAGCAGCTCCCACAGGACAAAGCTTTCCCTGGCTCCAGAACAATCATTGCAGATAGATGTTCAGTGGGGTACCACTGTCTCCAGAGTTAGTTTCTGTGTGACTCTCATGGAGGGTAGTGTGGTGGTTTGAAAGAAAATGCTCCCCAAAGGGAGAGGCACTATTAGGAGGTGTGGCCTTGTTGGAGGAAGTGTGTCACTGTGGGGGCGGGCTTTGAGGTCTCTTTTGCTCAAGTTGCCCTCAGTGTGACTGTCAGTCAGCTTCCTGTTGCCTGCAGGATGTAGGACTACCAGCCATTCCTGCAGCTCCATGTCTGCTTGCATGATATCATGTCCCACCACAAGAATACTGGACTGAACCTCTGAACTGTAAGTGGCTACCTCAATTAAATATTTTCCTTAGAAGAATTGCCATGGTCATGGTGTCTGTTCACTAAAATAAGGCGTGGATCATGTAACAAGCAGGGCTGCCTATCAACCAGAGCTCTGCTCCAGGTGCCATCTCCATGGTTGGGTGAGATGCCCCCTCCAGCCCTGCAAATGCCCAGGTCAACATTAAAGATGGAACACCACTGAAAGAGGCAAGGTTTCCCACAATATAGTCGGGGCTGCTCAGGAATGGCAAGGAGAGAGAACTGTCTGCAGTCATGTTCTTTCCAGAAGTGAAGGAGCAGGACAGCTGCTCCAGCTCTCTCTGTGGTCTGCCACAACCCCACTGACTGCTGCCATGCCCATCGCTAGGATGGGCAGCTGTCTGCCGCGACCCCACTGACCGCTGCGACCCCACTGACCGCCGCCACGACCCCACTGACCGCCGCCGCGACCCCACTGACCACCGCCGCAACCCCACTGACCGCTGCTGTGCCCCCACTGACCGCCGCCGCAACCCCACTGACCACTGCTGTGCCCCCACTGACCGCAGCCGCCGCGACCCCACTGACCGCTGCCGTGCCCATTGCTAGGAAGGGCAGCCGGAGCCCTGTCCATCTCTCCCAGTTGTAATGGTGGAGTCAGCGTCTCTTCTCCCTACGTCCAGGGAAGGAATAGCATAGAAAAAGCCACCAGTTCTGTTCCCTTGACCATTTTCTTAGTTCTGTGAGAAGCTCTGAGGTTAGGATTCAAGTCCACACAATGATGAAAAAGTTGGAATGTTGCTTTGTCCAAGAAGCAAATCAGTTGGCTGAATTATATTCCTCTTTATTTAAATTCTCCTTTATTCACTTGGTGGCACAGGTCTTTGATCCCAGCACTCAGTAGATCTCTGAGTTCAGCCAGATTGGTCTACAGAGCAAGTTCCAGGACAGACAGGGCAGTTAAACAGAGAAACCCTGTCTCAGAAAAAAAAGAAAAATCTCCCTTATTCAAATTGGTCTCTACCATTGATCATCATTCATAGAGGGAAAATCTAAAATCTATTCTCATGGTGTATAGCCTGGTCACCGCACAAAATTTGAGACCAAGGAGACAGTTCCGTGGATAGAATCACTTGCTGCATAGGCATAAGGACCTGAGTTCAAATCCCCAGAACCCACATAAAAGCTGGACCCATTTCATGAGCACCTGTAATTACAGAGCTCCTGGGAGGAAGATGAGCAGCTGAGACGGTACTCCCAGAAGCCTGTGGGCAAATGACCTCATGTGTGTGTGTGTGTGTGTGTGTGTGTGTGTGTGTGTGTGTAGTAGTAGTAGTAGAAAAACCACAAGAAATCCTATCTCAGATGAGGTGATGTGAGATTCCCCTCTGTATGCTGTGAATATGTATATATGAATATTGCTATTGGTTAATAAAAAATCTTCTTGGGCCTATGACAGAGCAGAATAGAGCAAGGTGGGAATTCTAAGCAGAGATAGAGGAGGAAAGAAGGCAGAGTCAGGGAGACGGCATGTAGCCGCTGAAGGAGACAGATGCCCCAGAACCTTACCAGTAAACCACGAGCCTTGTGGTAAAATACAAAATAATAGAAATGGGCTAATTTAAGATGTAAGAGGTAGCTAGAAATATGCATAATCTAATAGGCCAAGCAGTGCTGTAATGAATACAGCTTCTGTATGACTATTCAGGTCTGAGTGATCAGGAAACAAACAAGCAATATCCCACTACAAGGTGGAGGGTGAGGACCGACATCAGAGTGTCTGATCTCCATGAATGTGCACACACACACATGCATGCACACTCTCACAAACACACACAACTGTCCAGCGACAAACTAAAATATGAATTGATGTATGAAGTTCTTCCCATCTAAGGCCCTGTTTGGGGGGCTGGAAAAACGGGCTTGACAGTAGAAAGCACTTGCTATGTAGGGGATTGAGTCTGTTTCTGAGGACCCATATCAGGTACCTCATAGCCTCCTGTAACTACAGTCCCAGGGGTTCAGCATCAACTCTTCCAGAGACTGCACTCACAGCTCAGCAGCCCCTCGGAGGCTTTTACCTGGACTAGCTAGGTGCTGTCTAAGGCACCCAGTCCTCTCTCAGAGACTGCCCGACTCTCGGCGATACAGTACAATTTTACATAGCAATACTGCTTTTGGTTTCTTTTATGGACCTGGTCACCCAGGTCTCTATAACTGGAAGAATCACACAATTTTATTTATTGGAGTAACACACTCGGTTGGCCTGAAGTTATTAGCTATGCATGGTTAGCTTTTTATCAACTTGACACAAACAAGGGTCATCTAAGAAGAGGGACCCTCAACTGAGAAAACACCTCCATAAGACTGGTCTGAAGGCAAGTCTGTGGGGCATTTTCTTGATTAATGGTTGATGTGGGAGGGTCCAGTCCTCTGTGGGTGGGGTGTCACCCCTAGGTTCTGGGGTCTACAATAAACAAGCTGAGTAAGTACGGGGACCAAGCCAGTAAGCAGTGTTCCCCCTAAGTTCTTATCCTAACTTCCCTTCATAGTGTACTATAAGATTTAAGCTAAAATTAACCCTTTACTCCCAAGTTGGTTTTGGTCATCGTATTTTGTGAAAGCCACAGAAAGTGAAGTGGGGCACTCTTGTTTCTCAAAGAAGCTGTCCCTTGGCCAGGGCTCCAGATTCAGTACTTGGGAAAATAAGCAACTTTCTTTTTCCTTTTGGCTTTTAATAAATGTATTTTTCTTTTCAAATAAGCACTTTTTGTTAAAGTAAAAGTAAAGAGGGTTGCCGCTAGTTGCCTATCACAACGCACCGAATGGAGGTGCCCATGCAGCAGTAAGTCCCAAAGGGCTAAGACAGGCAGACACCTCTGCAGAACTGACAGAGACTACGAGCAAGTTAGGAGTAAGGAATGGCTGTCTAAACTGAGGAATCTCTTCTCAGAAACCGGTCTAGAAGAACTGCTTCCTGGCATTCGTTCAGGAGTTTAAGGTTCGTAGGGCAGAGGTTTCTACTATTTACTTGGCCCTTCCCTCATTGGTATAACATGGCTGCCAGATTTCCAACTACTAAGTCCAAATTCCAGGCAGTAAAATATAGAATCAAAAAATGGTATATAGGAAGAATAAACATTTTTGGATATTGGAAGAGCAGGAGAATTTCCTATTTTGCATATGACCTATCAGTCAGGATGGTGACCTTTTAGCAGGACAGTGGCTTTTCTGATAAATAGGATTCTATTCACATCAAGAATTAAGAAGACACTGAGCAGTGTTGGCACAGGCCTTTAATCCCAGCACTCTGGGGGCAGAAGCAGGTGGATCTCTGTGAGTTCAAGGCCAGCCTGGTGTACAGAGCGAGTTCTAGGACAGCCAGGACAGTTACAAACAAACAAACAAACAAACAAAAAACACTGGAAATGTATGTAATCAGCCAGAAAAACAAGCCTCATTTTAGAGAGTTCAAGCAAAAAGGGAGTTGACTTAGGGAAGTGTGTGCACACAAGACTGCCACAGAGCTAAAGAAAAGAGAGGAAGAGAAGAGGGGTCAGCCCCAAGACTAACCTCTAGGTTTCAGACATCAGATGTTGGAACCATAGAGAGAAAAGCTACTTACAGCACAGAGCAGACAAGTCACAGGGAAAGACAGAGGTGACCACAGAGTCACATGTCTGTCCAAATCCACGTGTCTGCCCACTGCTGCTGGAGTCCCCTCCTGATGCCCAGTTCTCAGTGACCACAGATGCCTACCGCAAAGGGTCCTGGGAAATATCCCTGAACTTCAGTCCCTGAACTACAGAAAGGATGGTGGTGTCAAGAGGCACTTGTCACAGTAGGTAACCATCTATGTGTGTCTTGACAGCATCTATGTGTGTGGAAGGCCTGGGAATGTCCACAGATGCCCCTATCATGGGCCACCATGAGACTTACTTCTCTGATGGAAGAGACACAGATACATAAGCCTAATGCAGAGGCTGTTTAAGAAGTAAGGTGGACACCTGTGTCTACTTCTGCCCTTCGCATGCAGGTACACACAGATGCATCCTATGCACATATGCACACATGACCAAATGCACACATACATACATTAAAAAGGAGCACCATGTTACAAATGATGCATGGCTAGTGTGGCCTCTTTGTCCCCTCTTAAAGACAAGGACATTATTCTGAGAAGCGGAGATGTGTGAACGTTCTTGGTGGACTGCACAGAGGGCTCATCCCAGGCTGAGGAGTCTGGAGAAGCATGGATAGGTCGCAGTTCCTTCCTTTCTGAGAGCTTGAGAGGGGCTGGGCTACACTGCTGCCTTCTGTGTTTTGAAACCTTGAACATATTTAAAGGGGATTTGAAAAACACTTGCTCCGCGGTTGCAGGGATTTCCACAGAAGCATGTTGATGAGCCAAAGGCCTCGGCCTCTGGAACTCCCTTGATCCATCAGCTGCAGCTGGCCTCAGAACTGGGGTGAAGAAGCAGGGACCTCCTGTGGGTGGGACCTGAGCCCAGGTGGCCTCTCTAAAAGTCTGCAGGCATCAGGAGCACCATTAGGGAAATATGGAACGAGGCTTTGCAGGCAAACCCTAGTGGGACTGTGAACCTTCCAGCAGCGGCAAAGGAAGTGCGCGGCTTTGGAGAGTGATGTCACAGCCATGTACAGCTCAGCTGGGCACAGCAAGGTCATTGTGTCACAGCTCAGAGCTGGGACTTGGAGTATAGCCTGGCTTGCAACTCCAGAGTCACCAGAGAGGAGAGGGCTGAAGAGATTCATCAGAAGGGAGGACGGACTGGGAACCATACCCAGGAGTCTGAATCTGAGACCTGCAGCCTGGATCCCTAAACTGGGCTGTGTTGGCAGCCAAGTCAAGGACCGTGGTGTCTGTGAGGCAAATTGGGCCTCTTATGACCCTTTCTGGAAAGGTGGGTACTTCATGTGCCCAAGGGACTGATAAAGAGCTTAATGGGGACATAGAAGCAAAAAGGAAGGGGCTTCTTCCAAACAGGGTCTTCCAGAAGTGTGACAGGGACCAGGATGCACCACTCTTATACCAGAGCCCCGGGGGATTGAGTTACTCCTGAGAAAATGTAGTCATCAAGAGTTAGCCTTCATTAAACCACAGGGTGACCTAGGTCTGAGAAGAGTGTGCTGGGACCAGCTTGGGAAGAGCATGTCATACTGGGGACTCTCAGAGAGGGAGCAAGCTGGGGGCAGGGGACAGTGCAGTGGTGGGTTGTAAATCCAACTGAGGATTCACAAGGAGGAGATTCTAGGGCGGGAAATGAACAGGACTCAGAGGAAGCATAATAGGACCCAGATGAGCAACCAGGGCTGCTGAAGGGCCAAGCAAGCAGTGGGGGAGCCTGCTGCTAAAAATAAGGGAGGGGCTTCTAGCTATCCAATCAGCTACGGGCTTTTCCATCTGGCTGTTGCCATACAAACCTGCTGTGTGCAGTACCAAGGAGCCTGGCAGGCAGGGCATGAGGGGAGCAATAGCCCAAGAAGGAGGCCTCACCCATCTGCCAGGGGCAAAAGCAAAGCTGCTGGTTATGGCAGAGATACCCCACCATGGTGCACAGCAAGGCTCTCGTCACCTCGCTGGGGTCTAAGAGAAGTGAGAAGCCTAGGTGGCAAGAGCAGGAAACCTGAGCTGAGCAGCTTCCTCCCTAGATCCCTGTCTAGATTGGGACAGGAATGTGGAAAACCACACACACACACACACACACACACACACACACACACACACACACACCCAAAAACCTGCTCCTCTTCCCCTACACGCGCACTCCTGGGATTGGAAAGCAGGGGCCAGTTGAAATATCCTTTCTAGAAGGCCGTTTTCTTGACCATAACTGACTGGGATGTGTGAGTGGTGTCTGCACGAGCCCAGCCTCAATCAGCCCATTTTAAGGACGATAAATGATACCGAGAGTAAAGTTGACACGCTCTCAGTTTAAGGGGCAAGTCTGGGGCTGTGCATGGACCTGGTGGTTAAAGGGCTGGACAGCCTGCAGGTGCTGAAAAGCACACCCGCTGGACACCAAAGACCAGGGCATTAAGGACCGGGGAATCATGGAAGGCTCCTGGATGCAAGGGGCGGGTCGAAAAGGAGTTGGAAGCACGAGGCACCTGCCACCTGAGAAGGCATGAGCTGGTATGAGAAGGAAAGATGGATCGAGGGAACTGAAGGTTCCAAAAGTGAGGGCATGAACTAGGGGCTGGGAAATTGGTTGCCCTTTGGAGCCAGTGTTCTGATGAGGTAGTTGAGAGTTAGGCTTGGCTGGAGTGCACTTTGTAGTCAGAGAAAAACTACAAGAGCCAGGGAGAATGGGTGGGGGACCCTGTGTGCTAAGCTTCGCTGACATTTGATGGTATCACATGCCCCTGGGTGAGATGCAGGTTGTTTCCCAAACACACACTTGCCCCAGGACCCTCAACAGGAAGAGATTTGGAGTTATGGCTCCCTGGTGTATCTGAAGGCGGAGCCTACAAGACAAATCTGGTGTTCAATGGCTGTGGGCTCCAGCTTCAACACCTCCCCAGCCACCCGCCTTTGCCCAGCTGAGCCTGAAAGAGCCCTGTCATGGCAATGACCCATTTTTGTGATGTAAATGCTCTACTGGGGCTCATTTGACAGCCTTGGGTAAGCAGAGTTGGCTCCAGGTTCTAGCAGGTACCCCCCGCTCCGCCTGCTGGGCTCACACTAGCCCTAGCTCTAGGTTTTTCACCTCCCCAGTCTTCTCCACCTCTACCCACTGAGAGCAAAGTCTTTCAGACTTACAGTATGGATGGCAAAGAGTGAGAACACACTCATTCGCATGATCTTATGTGCCTCTGCCTATAGTTATAAAGTTCATGAAGGCAGGGGTGTATTTCTTCATCTCAAAGACAGCGACTGACCCTGATACAAGATTGGCATATAATTACGTTTCTATATTTTTTTTCTGTTTTTTGAAGCAGAGGCTTATATACCCCAGACTAGCCTGGATCTTGTTACGTAGTTGAAGATAACCTTGAACTTTAATCCTGCTGCCTCTGTTACCCTGGTACTGGGATTGCAGGTGCCATTCTGTCCATTGTATGCTGGGAATTGGACTCAGGGATTTGTGCATGCCAACTGTGGTGGCCTGAACGAGAACAACCCCCACAGGCTTGGGCATTTGAACACTCCGTGTCTAGTTGGTGGCACAGTTTGGAGAAGTTGCAGGAAGGTGGTACAGTCTTGCTGTGTAAGAAAGTAGAACAGGCCAGCGAGTTGTGTTAATCGATTGTGGTTCTGATCTTCCCTGCCTGGGGACAAAGCAGCTTCTGGAATGTTCAGCAGTGTGTCCCTGCTGACACTTCTGTTTGCCTCAGCAGCCATGCTCAGCATCATCAGCCTTCGCTGCCCCGGGATGAGGGTGTAAGGTGCAGAGTAGTGACCACCATCTTTGCGACAATGAGGAACCTGATGTAGTTAAGCTGTGGATGACAGAGTAGGGAAAAGCCTGGGTCTTGTGACAACACTGAGTCACTACATCCTGGGATCATCTTCTGAGCGTCTCATTCTTTAAGGGAATGTTTTCCACAAAGCAGACATCCTGTTATGTACCAGACTAGTAACTACATTTCCCCAAAAGGAAAAGTCACACTTGTGTTAAATGTTCTACACGGTCACTGGGCTGTTTGTGTGGGGTTGGAATGTTACAGATTGGGGACCAAATTTATCTTGGGATGAGTTTGAGCCTATAAATGGTCATTTATTGTCCACCTCTGTGTGTGACCTCACACCCTTGTGACAGTCGGATAGTCCTTTGGGGATATACATGCAGACCTCTGACTTTAACACTGGAGGCCTAAAGCAGGGCTGTCCTCTGTAACTCTCTTACCTGATATTTTCACAACATATTTGAAAGTGGCTTGGTGACTTTGTTCCATTTACAAGACAGGTGGTACTGGGCTGAAGCTGTGTTCCTGGCTCCAGAATGTACTATCTCTTATTTCATTTGAGGTGAAATCTGTGGTTTTGCATGTACACTGGCTGACATGTTTAGTGGAATCGGATGCTTCCATTGTGGAGGTGAGCTTTCCTCCTTGTGTCTGATTGGATGACAGGTGGAGCTGGAGGTGCATTGAGCCCCTATTTGTATATAAGGAGAAATGTCACATGTGTGCATATATCATAGTACCTGGAAAAAGAGACTGTCTGTGTGACAGGGTCCAGGGGAGAGGATAACAGAGGCCCAGGAGAGAGGGTGACAGAGGCCCAGGAGAGGGGGTGACAGAGGCTCAGGAGAGAGGGTGACAGAGGCCCAGGATAGAGGGTGACAGTGGTTCAGGAGAGGGGGTGACAGTGGTTCAGGAGAGGGGGTGACGGGGTCCAGAAGAGGGGGTGACAGGGGTCCAGGAGAGAGGGGGTTCTGGAGATTCTGAGCCCCGTTCTTATTGCAGGAGATCAGAAAGGTTCTAAGGGATGTGGCTAGCGGGCAGTGGGAGGAAGAGATATTCCAGCAGCAGTGGCCTTGATCCCTGGTGCTGTGTAAGGATAGCAGCCCTTGAAGGAGGCAGGAGATGACTGGGAAGCTGAGAGGCTACTGATGAATCCACAGTGAAGAACTGGACTCTGTCAAAACCTGAATGACCTCACAGGTCTCTAGGGACAAGCCAAGACCAGGCAGCGCCTGGGCTATGCCTAGAAGATGCCGAGAGATACCCTTGTGTTTTGAGACAGAGTTTTTCAGGCCTGAAACCTGTCAAGTAGATTAAGGGGTGCTGGCCAGTGAGCCCCAGGGGTCTGCCTGGCTCAGCCTCCCCTGCTCCAGGATTACAAGTGCCCTCCGCCATACCTGGCACTTTAGCGAGTCCTAGGAATCGAACTCTGGTCCTCATGTTTGCAAGGCGAGTACTTTACTGGTTGAGCCACCTCCCCAGTTCATGCTGTGCCAGAAGTGTGAGGTAATGAAGGTGTGTTTGCCCCTGATCTTGTTCCTTCCCCTCACTACCTTAGAGGAAAAAAAAATCTCCTCCATGCTCCTTGGACCTTGCCCTGGCTGCCTAGCCTGTTTCCTGTTAACATACAAAGAGTAGACAGAGGCTGAGGCTTTGGGAGGATTTTCCCCGAAGACTCTCCAATGGCTTATGGGGGTCAGGACACCATGCAGGCAGAAAGAACATGGCTGACTCTTGTCTTGACTCAGCCCTACTTACAAGTATCCCAGCTGCTGCTGCTCAGAAGGGATCTAGTCACCGGAAATGGCCTGAAGGCTGAGCCGCCTCTGAGGCTGACTCAGCTTGGGGTCTTATGGGATTTGAAGCCGAGGCTCCAGAGAGTCTAGGACCAGGACAAGCAACCGCAGACTGGCCTCCCTGCCAGCCCCACCCAGGTCCTACCTGTACTGGACCTGTCTCTGTCAGGAGTGGTGGCTTTTGTCTCCTTAGAACCACTCCTTGGCCCTATCCATCCTCTGAGAACCTTGTACTAGGAAGATGAAGTTTTGGGGTGCCCTCACTCATCCCTTCTGCACCCAGGTCACTGGGGAGGTGTTGTGGGGATGTCTGGTTCCAACATTCTAGGTGTCTCGGAACCTGAGACTAGGATCATCCTAGTGCCAAGTGCCCATGCCCATCCCCCACCCATCTCATTCCCACGTGTGTAACCGGCAAGCAGCCCTCTATACCATATGGCTAGAAGTTCTCTAGTCTCTTCCAGAAGCTCAGACTTTCTTGCTCTATCCTCAGGGCTCGTCCTGGAAGGACGTCTATCCCCAGAACACACTGGCATTGCTCCCCCAAGACTGCAAGGCAGTGAGATGTGGGGTTAGGCAGCAGGCAGGTGGGGATCTAGGCTCTGCTACCTCCTGTCTCACTCAAGATCCGCTCTGTCCCTTTCAGTCACCTGAAAGGGTGGGAGCCGTGAACCCCTCCCCTCACAGCATTTTGAGGGTGGGAAGCTCAACAGGATGTACACAGCTCACATGTTAACTGTTTCTTTCCTACTTGTATTAAAAGTCCTCATCTCAATAATCCCTTCTAGAACCTTCCACAGGGCTCATGATCAAGATTGTTATCTCTTTGGGGCTGAGTATTTGTAGAGAGCAGGGCTGTGTCCTGCTCTAAGTCATTTCATGTAGCAAGGAACAATGGCTTTCAGGCTGGCTCTTGCCTGAGTGACATCATCTACAAAGTGGCATTGGCTCCATTTTGAGAACAAACGCTGATGCAGAAGGATTCCGTTTTCTGTGTGCACAGAGACTCCACCACCTGTCCACCATGAGCCAGGAATCCAGCTTGTTCACATACGAAACAAATTACCATCTATGAACTTGCCGGAGTTGATTAGGAACACATGACATTAGAGCAATGAAACTATTTCAGAAAAGCCAGACCCTTGAACTTATCAAACATACCAGACCAACAAACAGCACAACCTATGAAAGGAATGTAGGTGCCTACCAACTGTCTTCTGACTGCCTGGTGCATTGCCATGGCAACCACCAATGGCAAGCTCCCAACCGTCTCCAGGGTTTCAGCTCTGCACCGCCCCCCGCCCCCCCATATACTCAGCCCTTTGAACTACTATCCATCCAGACCCCAGCAGCTCCGTGCTGTGCTGTCTGGCTGTCTTCCCTCTCCTCGTGGTTATCCACTCTCCCAAAGTGTTTGCACTGGGCACCTACAGTGGGTGAGCCTCACCTTACTCCATCTCAGGACTGGAGACTGGATGTGGGGTCTCCCACATGCTAGGGGTGTGTTCTACCACTGAGCTACACTCAGCTACACCGAGTCTGAGGAGACTCTTTGCTTTCTTTTGAAACAGGGTTAGTCTTGAACTCATGATGGTGTCCAGGCTGTCCTCAAACTTCTAGAATAGCTGAGATCACAGACCTGTGCTACCAGGCCTGGCAACTCTCATTAATGGGACCAACTCCTTGTCCTTGCCTTCCCTAAGGCCCCCAAGGCCCCCAAGGCCCCTCTGCAGCCTCTTCAGTTCTTTTCTTTATTTTTTAAAGATCTATCTTCATTTGTGTGGTCTCTCTCTCTCTCTTTCTCTCTCTCTCTCTCTCTCTCTCTCT
>PVIU01024108.1:0-26088 GCA_004026605.1 Ondatra zibethicus
AGGGGAAAGGGGGAACGAGAAGGCAGAAGGGAAGGACTGGGGAGTGCTTGGGACAGTGGGAGGGTGGAGATTGGGGAAGGGCAGATATTGGAGTAGGGAATAAGATATCTACACTAAGGGAGCCATTTTAGGGTTGGTAAGAGTCTTGGCTCTAGAGGGGAACCCAGGGGTCCACGGGGATGTCCCTAGCTAGGTCCTTGGGCAGCAGAGGAGAGGGTGCCTGAACTGGCCTTGTCCCATAGTCACACTGATGAATATCTTGATTATCACCATAGAAATTTCGACCGATGGATGGAGATAGAGACAGACACATTCACATCAGAGCAATGGACTGAGCTCCCAAGGTCCAGCTGAAGAGCAGAAGGAGGGAGAAGATGAGCAAGGAAGTCAGGACCGTGAGTGGTTGGTCCACCCACTGAGCCAGTGTGCCTGATCTAATGGGAGCTCACCAAATCCAGCTGGACCGGGACTGAAGGAGCATGTGATCAAACCGGACTCTCTAAATGTGGATGCCAATGGGGACGGACTGAGAAGCCATCGATCATGGCACTAGGACCTATCTCTTCTCCATGTATTGGCTTTTTGGGAACCGAGTTTACTTGGATGCACACCTTCCTAGGCTGGGATGGAAGGGGGAGGGCCTTGAACTTCCCACAGGGCAGGGTACCATGCCCTCTCTTAAGGATGGAGGGCAAGGGAGGAGGGTTAGTGGGGGAGCGGGAGGCGAATGGTAGAATGGGAAGAAGTGTCAATTTTTGAATGGAAAAAAAAGAAAAAAAATTTAGGATGTTATACAAAATTTCAGAGGTAAGTCTCACCAACAGATTATAAGACATGGAAGAAAGAATCTCAGGTATTGCAGATTAAGGTAGAATAAATGGATACCTCAACCAAATAAGATGATTTGCATACTCACGAATGGATATTGTGAAACTTGAAAATCTCCCATTAATTACCTTGAGCTCACAAAAATTCTCAATTTCAGGATTCAGGATTGCAGATCCTAATATTTGCCCGATGAAATCTTTCCATAACTGCCACAGAACCTTCCCCAAGTATATGGGGATATGTGCTCACGCCGCTCTGTGAGATGGAGAAGGCATGGTCCTGATGGCCCCACATTACTAGCCTCTGACAGGTGGCCCTCCCTGTCTGAAGGGCCCTTCAGTTCACTTTAAAGCTACTTTGTTTCTTCATTGCTCTTGATTTCTCTAATGCTTTTGTAAAACAATCAGCACAATCAAATGAAAGTACTAATGTCTCTTACCTTGGAATTTTCAAGGTCTTGATAGCAAGCTTTAGTCAGAAATTATGTTTTAAATGCCACCCAAAACACCAATCTAGATTGAAACCATTCTTCTGAAGAAAGATTATTTTTTTGTTTTTGTTTTTTTTTTTTTCAAGACAAGATTTCTCTGTGTGGCCCTGGCTGTCCTAGAACTCACTCTGTAGACCAGGCTGGCCTCAAACTCACAGAGACCTGCCTGTCTCTGAGTGCTGGGATTAAAGGTGTGCACCACCACTGACCAACAGAAAGATTAGATTTTAAAGTTGGTTTCTGGATGACAGGTTATATATATTTTAGTCAGTTAAGTTCAAATGTGCTAAACAAACATCAACAACACAATGTTGTTATTTAAAGAAGAAAGAAAGAAAGAAAGAAAGAAAGAAAGAAAGAAAGAAAGGAAGAAAGAAAGAAAGAAAAGGTGATGGGGAGCAGTTTAAGATTTCCAGTTCTCATGTGTGGAGTTCAGCAGCAACAATAAGGAACCTGTTCCCAATTTATGCCAAGAAACATAAAAGAATGAATTAACAACTTGCATATGTTGCCTTTTGCTAATTTATGTGTAGTTTGGCAGCTTTTCATTTTCTACTAAGGGCATGATGAGAAGCTTAATTCCTCCCTTGGGCACTGTGCACACATATCTTACTTGGAGATGGGGAACGGGAGAATCACTGTTCTCTTCTGTATAAGTATTCAATCCCATTTCCACTTTGGCCATTGATAAGATCGCCATTTTCTTTTAAAGTTAAAGTTGAATAGCCATGTGTTGAAAGAATTAACTGCTTTGGAGATTTTCTTTAGAACTCAATGGAATTGTGCTTCCGCTTCTGTTTGAGTCCAATCTTAATTTTTTTCTATTACCAAAGCTAATAATCGCAAGAGGGGACCCTGACGCCGAGATAATATAAGTGTCCCTTCTATAACTTTCAGAATCCTTTGGAGCCCTGGTTCTCTAGGTTTCCCTGGACAAGGGTAATCTGAGAAGAGGGAAGTAATAAGCAGTGAAAACAAATTGGTGTATCAACTAACTTTAGATACTATAAATTCACCTTCTATATTGTTAAAAATTACTTTCATTATCTCTGAATGGGCTCAGCAAAGGTTTGACACTGGTGAGATGTTGCAAATTGCTTTAACCCAGAGGGAACCAAGTTGCATTCTTCTTCCCACTGTAGGCATGCAGAGAGAGATGCTTAAGACAGCCCTTGCATAAGTCATGAAAAAATTTAACCTGTTCTCAGCCAGACCTTATTTCTTCAAGGCAAGGACATTGCTCTGTCTTAGCTTAACTTTCCTTTGTAGAGAAGTCAGTGAGGAACTCACAATCAAGCCCTTTTTTTTAAACTTGGGTCTCTTCCTCTGTTGAATAGGTTTTCCCAGTATTGCAGGGGTGTAGACAGAAGTTTCTGTCCCACCCAGTCCTGCAGTTGTTTAGTCCCAAAGAAACACACAGAAGCTTACATTAATTAGAAACTGTTTGACCTATTATCTCAGGCTTACTATTGACTAGCTCTTACAGCTTAAATTAACCCATAATTCTTGTCTATGTTTAGCAATGTGGCTTGGTACCTTTTCTCAGTAAGACATTCTCATCTTGCTTCCTCTGCTTCTGCATAACAACTCTGACTCTTCCTTTCCTCTTCCCAGAATTCTCTTAGTTTGTTTGCCCTGCCCATACTTCCTGCCTGGCTACTGACCAATTAGCATTTTATTAAACTAATACAAGTGACAAATCTTTACAGTGTACAAGAGTATTATCCCACAGCACAGGAACAGATCGGAGTCCAGAGGGCAGCTGCTAAGATTTCCATGTTCTCATATACCAGAGCAATAAATTGGACCAGAGACAAATAGTTTTGTAAAAGAAGTGAGGCAATTATTAATGTAGAAAAAAAAAGGTCCTTGTGGAAACACAGTCAAAGGATGAGCCATGGTGAACAATGCTTTAGGGAACTGTAAGAGATGCTCCAGGAAAAAAGGCCTTTTATCTCAGGTGCATTTTGTCCCCTGGTTTGTTCTTGATGTGATTTTGTGCCTCCTGTGACAAACATTTATATTTAATTTATAAGATATGCTTGTTCTTGTTGGATGCCAGAACATAGCTAAAGAAGCCAATGTAGTCAGTGTACCCTGGGTCTGGATATGGCCTTCTGCCTTACTTTCATGCTTTCCCAGGTATAATCTGTAGAATGTGCCAGGCAATTGTGTTTAAATTGGTCTGTCCTGAGAAGATTCTGAGAAAAGGCTCCTCTGTTGATACTTAGTATGTGCTCACTGACATTTATTTACAAGTTTTTTAAATCATGTATTTCTCATCATGTTTTTCTGAACTCAGCCTTTCTAAGGTCATTGCTTTCTTTGTTTCATTCATGTATAAAAGCGCACTGAAAGAGAAATAAGGTTGTCTACAGCATTAAACCATAGTCCACCCATTAATTAAGGTCCTCAGATCCCAGGTCCAGCAGACAAGATCTGCACAGGTCAGCTGAAAAGTCAACAGTCCTGAGAGCAGAAGTGGGCTGGTGACCTAGAAAAAAGATGCTCAAAATCCAGAGTTCCAGTCCTTTACAGGGTATTTGCTTAGCATTCAACAACTCCTGAGTCTGTATAACCACTGGGGATTTTCTCACACATGTTTAGTGATACGTAGTCCAGACTTTCTCTGCTAACTTGGTTCTTATAATCTCCCTCCCTTTCTCTCTCCCTCCATCACCTCATCCTTTGCAGCCATACCAAGGGACCTCTAGAAGCTCTTTCAACTCTTTGTTGTAGTTGTCTTTTTAATGCAAGGATTTGCCCTCAGAAATAACTTATGAAATTATTATTTTAATGTCCCATGAGAAATGAGGAACAAATATTATTAACCTTCATAAAGAATGGTTAAATAAATTAAGAAACAATTTCGTGTTTCATATGCAACATAATTGTTAGGTCTCATGCAGTACCCGTCCTGAAATGAGCTCAAGCTGGACGATAGAAGGATTTCTGGAAGTTAGATAAAAGATGAAAACAAGCGCTCCTCAGGAATTTGTGAAACAGGTTACTGTCACCCAAAGGGAGTCATCTCCCTTCCCTCTGCTAGAAGGGTATAACTGTGGTTGCATATCAAAGCCCATGCTGGCCTCCAGGTTCCTCAGTCCCTATTCACAAGTACTGATTATACATTTTAAAGTATTACTAGTAGCTAGAATCCTAACTCTTCCCACCCCCTCCTCTACCCTACACTCTTCCAGTTCATGGACTTCTCTCCCCACTGCTGCTTCTCCTCCTTAGAAGCTGGCTACTCTTGCTATTCTCTCATTTGCTATCCTCTTGCTTTCTTGCTATCTCTACAATCTCTGTATCCTGTTCTCCTGGTACCTTGCTTTTCTCTTTTGTGTTATGCTTCCCTAGCCCTGGACATGTCCAGTATACTTTCTCTCTCTGCTCTGAACTCTTTCAGATGCCTCTGGATATTTTCTCTCTCTCTGATGTACATGAAAAATCTTCCCCCTAATGGAGCAGCCATTTCAGTAGTTTCTTTGCTGTGCTTGTCTGCATATGATTAATATTAATGAAATAATAGGACAGAGCACATAAACCTAGAGATTCACAGTTTTCTGGTCAGCTTTGTATCCTACTTTGGCAATGGGTGTTCTGTAAAAACTTTAGCGTCCAGCTAACAAATTCAAATTCCAGGTCCATCTTCACCTAACATCCACTTCTGTCTTGGTTTGGAAGGGATAGATCCTATATAACCCTACAGAATGGTGCAAGACAAAAATTAGTCATCTGTGTCAGATTCTTGATGTGCAGTAGCCTACAATAGACCTTCGTCTCTCTCATAACTCCCCACTATTCTTTCTCAATTTTTGCTATTTTTTTTTATCAGTGCAAAATACACAGCTCTCATCTTAAAGAGAATAAGACACAGTTTATTCTAGAGCCATTTTGAGTGACCTAAGAAACTCAGATTTAGGTTACCCCAAATTCTATATTCCAATGTGGAGTGGGTTTCATGGCATTTTATAACTTTCCAGAACAAAGAAAGCCATAAATTAAGATATGTTTAAAATACAGTGGTGGGTACATCAACGAGGTTGTTATAGCAAGATGGGGGAAGTTTTTCTATAGGTCACAGATGCTATCTAATGACATTCTTAGCTTTTAGGTAGGTGGAAGCTGGGGTCTGCTAAGTTAATAGATTCTAAAATCATTTTTATCTGTTAGTAAAAGAATGTTAGTTCTGATGCAGAGATGAGCAAGGAATGGTTGTTCAGGACTCTAAAGTTAACCAGAAATAAGGTAATTAGCCACTGGACCTGCAACATTCTAATCTCTTCACACCACTGTAATTTTAATCAGTCAATTGGTCTCTGCATACACAGCTTATTTCCATTAATTCTTGCTGACAGTTTCCTTTGCTGACCAAGCATCACATTTTGTACATGTATAGAATAGAAGCACATGTTATTTATTAACTATTATAAGGTCCTTTATATCTAGGAAGCGCATTCCTAGGATCTGATGTTTGTACAGTTGAGCAGTAGACAGGACAGCAGTCTTCACTAACATGTAATATAACATAGAGTAGGATTATTATGCCTAAAGTTAAAATAATCAAGAACACACAGTTTGGCCTAATAGAGTGAAGGTAACAGATGAAAATATATTTTAAATAACTAAAATTAATGTATTTACAAAAGTACTAGAGCTGGGCTGTGGTGGCTCACGCTTTTAATTCCAGCACTTAGGGGGCAGAGACAGGTAGATCTCTGTGAGTTCGAAGCCAGCCTGGTCTACCAGAGCTAGTTCCAGGACAGGCTCCAAAGCTATAGAGAAACCCTGTCTCGAAAAACAAAAAACAAAAAAAGTCCTAGATTGACTATCTGTTTTCCACTGTATTCATAGTTATTTGTAGTCTATGAACTATCTTACTTAAATAGTTAGATATGTGATTCTGAAGGGAGACTGTGTGGTATTTTCATTTTCTTAGCAAAAATAAAATATTGTTTAATCCTTTCATCCTAGCTTATTAGTTTCAGTCCATCCTCTTCATGGCCGCATGCAGGAAGACATGGTGCTGGAGAAGGAGCTAAAAGTTCTGCATCATGATGCACAGGCGGCAGAAGCAACTGCAAACTGTCACTCTGGGTGTGGCTTGAGCAAATATAAGACCTCACAGACCACCTCCACAGTGACAAACTTCCTCCAATAAAGCCATAACTACTCCTACAAGACCACATCTCCTAATAGTGCACCCCTATGGCCAAGCATTCAAACACACGGGTCTGGGGGGGGCCATACTGATTTAAATCACCACAACATCTTAGATACACATTTAATCAGGAAACATCAGCACTTAAGATATGAATGTTGTTGCTAGAGACTGATAGCTTTTATATAATTTAGATAAGAGAAGTTATCTGAAATCTTGGCACATCTCTGCTTAGAGTAAATGGAGTCAAAGATTATTAATTTAAAAACCAGATATTTTTGCTTTACCCAAATTATACTGAATAAGAATCTCTCTGTAGGCTGTCATTTTGTCTTGTTGACTGTGTCCTTTGCTTTACAGAAGCTTTTCAGTTTCAGAAGGTCCTATTTATTAGTTGTTTCTTTCAGTGTCTGTGCTGCTGGGGTTATATTGAGGAAGCTGTCTCCTGTGCCAATGCGTTCAAGTGTACTTCCCAGTTTCTCTTCTATAAGGTTCAGTGTGGCTGGCTTTATGTTGAAGTCTTTGATCCATTTGGACTTGAGTTTTGTGCATGGTGATAGATAGGGGTTTATATTCATTCTTCTACATGTTGATATCCAGTTATGGCAGCACCATTTGTTAAATATGCTTTCTTTTTTCCATTTGATGTTTTTTGCTTCTTTGTCAAAAATCAGGTGTTCAAAGGTGTGTGGATTAATATCCGGGTCTTCTATTCAGTTCCGTTGGTCCTCCTGTCTGTTCTTATGCCAATGCCAGGCTGTTTTCAGTACTGTAGCTTTGAAGTAGTTTGAAGTCAGGAATTGTGAAGCCTCCAGAAGTTCTTTTATTGTACAGGATTGTTTTGGCTATCCTGGGTTTTTTGCTTTTCCATATGAAGTTGAGTACTGTTCGTTCAAGGTCTGTGAAGAATTTTGCTGGGATTTTGATGGGCATTGCATTGAATCTGTAAATTGCTTTTGGTAAGATTGTCAATTTTAGCTGGGCAGTGGTGGCGTACGCCTTTAATCCCAGCACTCGGTAGGCAGATCTCTGTGAGTTTGAGGCCAGCCTGTTCTACAAGAGCTAGTTCCAGGACAGGCTCTAAAGCTACAAAGAAACCCTGTCTCGAAAAACCAAAAAAAAAAAAAAAAAAGATTGCCATTTTTACTATGTTAATTCTGCCTACCCAAGAGCATGGGAGATTGTTCCACTTTCTGGTGTCTTTCAATTTCTTTCTTCAAAGATTTAAAGTTCTTGTCGTAACCAAACTTTTGAATCTCTTAAAAATGAAAACTAATTTTGAATAAGTAGGGATTTAAGGTAACAAACATTCAAACAAAAAAGAGAAATGATAAAATGAAAAGGACTTAACTTGTAACTAAGCTAAAACCAATAAGAGTGTTATTTTATCATTTAGAAATATACCATGCAGAATGCTAAATATTATGACTAATTTTTAAAGATCAAATTATAAAAGTATCCAACACACATAAAAAGTGAGAGGAACGGTTGGGCACTGAGCTGCTTGATGGTCAAGGGAGTTGAAGATGAGTATTGGAGCATTTTCAAAGTCCACGTGAATGTGATTTCAGGTGATACAAGAATGTTTGCTACCTCAAATTTCAAAGTCCGGGAGTGAGTAAGAAGTACCTGGATAGAGTTTGAGGTTTTGTTTGTTATTGTTGCTGTTGTGGTTTTTTGTTTGTTTGTTTGTTTTATTTTTTGGATTTGTTGTTGTTTTGGTTTGGTTTTTCAAGACAGGATTTCTCCATGTAGCTTTGGTGCCTGTCCTGGAACTAGCTCTTGTAGACCAGGCTGGCCTCGAACTCACAGAGATCCACCTGCCTCTGCCTCCCAAGTACTGGGATTAAAGGCGTGCGCCACAACCACCCAGCTCGATTCCTGAGTTTTTAATTGGAATGGAGTCTTTTATGAGACATCTTTTCCCCTCTAGTTGATGAAATCATCTGCTTTTCTTTATCTTTTGAGGAAGACTCTGTTATTGCCCTTATGGGAATTCATCAAAAGATTAAAAACAGAGCTTTCTGTGCTACTCAGGGACAGAATGCATCGTTCATCAAGAGTCCCCATCTATCTTAAGAGAAGCTTATACAGTGTCTGTGAGGAAGGACACTTAAAAGAAATCCCACACCAGCTCAGAATTGAGTATAATAGAGGGTTGTTTATTTAGGGCTAGACTCACAGATCACAATCCTCTACTGGAACAGGGAATAGCAACCTAATCCTGCAGCCCAAAAAGAGACCGGACACGTGCTTTACATTGGCATAAATAGTATAAGAGACCACACCCAAGTGGGAGGGTAACTTAAAGGCTACTGGCGGTAGGAATTCCTACAGCATGTCTGTAGTCCTTGATGTCCTGCAGATGAAGGAGGAGGATGTCCTCAAATTTCTTGTTGCAGTAACTCACTTAGGTGTTACCAACCTTGACTTCCAGGGGGAGCAGTACATCTATAAGAGGAAAAGTGGTTGTGCCTACATCATCATCTGAAGAGGACCTGGGAGAAGCTGTTGCTTGTAGCTCAGGCTACTGAGGTTGAGAATCCTGCTGATGTCAGTATCATCTCCAGGAACACAGGCCAGCAAGCTGTGCTGAAGTTCGCTAATGCTACTGGAGCCATTCCAATTGCTGGCAGCTTCATGCCTAGGACCTTCACTAACCAGACCCAAGCAGCCTCCAGGGAGCCACGGCTTCTAGTGGTGACTGATCCCCAGGGCTTACCAGTCCCTCACAGAGGAGTCTTACATCAACCTGCCTACCACTGCTCTGTGTAACACAGACTCTCCTCTACATTAGGTAGATATTGCCATCCCATGCAACAAGGATGCTCACTCAGTGGGTCTGATGTGGCGGATACTGGCCAGAAAGTTCTTCACAGGTGTGATAATACTGCCTGTGAGCACCTATGGGAGGTTATGCCTGCCTTCTGCTTCTACAGAGACACAAAGATTGATATTGAAGAGGAGATTGAGAAGGAAGAGCAGGCTGCTACTGCGAAAGCTGTGACCAAAGAGGAACTTCAGGGCCAATGGACTGTGTCAGCTCCTGAGTTCACTGCTGCTTGGCCAGAGGTTCCCATCTGTTGTGAGGTGGGCAAGTGCCCTGGGTACCCATCTAGCAGTTCCCTGCTGAAGACTGGAGTGTCCAGCCAGGTACTGAACTGGTCAGCAGCTCCCACAGCACAGGCCACTTAGTGGATTGGAGCCACCAATGAATGGTCCTGAGCTGCTCTGCAGACATACTAGCAAAGGGGAAAAAGCTGGGGGGGGGGTAAAAATAGAAATTCCATAGGACCCAGCTATCCAACTCCAGGGCTGCACCCCAAGGACTCCTTATCCTACTGTAGAAGTACCTGCACATCCATAGTTATTGTTGTTCTACTTACGATGGCAAGGGACCCTACATGTCTGTCAACAAATGAATAGATAGATAATTCAAATATGGAACACTCCATATATGCAATGGAATTTTATTCATTTACAAAGAAAAATAAAAATTTCAAGAGCATGGATGGATCTGGAAAGTATATTACATTTATTACTCAGAATAAAACTGCATGTTCTAGCTCACGTGCAGATTCTAGCCTGTAAAAGTTCTTTACAATATAAGTATAATATGGTACACACACACACACACACACACACACACCCCTAAAGATAAAGCCTAAAAAACTAGAAAGGAGACCAAGAGAGTGAAAACAGGTGATGAGGAATAACATACAGTGAGCAAAAGGTCACAGGGGTCACAAAAGAGGAAAAGAGACTAGGATGGGGGAGGGCACAAGGGAGGAACAAGAATGTGCAGGGTGGGGGACAAGGAGAAAGGAGGATTTATTAAAACATTGTTTAAAGGTGCTGTAATAGTTAACCTAGTATGTTAATTAAGTTTTGTTAATTTATTTTTATGTATATCCTGTTGAAAGTTGTTAAGGATAGTATAAGGAAAAATTCAACTGTGGTAGACTTCAGTTCTTTACACTGCCACACGTGGATTTTGGCCTATGGCTCTCTTTGGTCAATATGTAGCAGATATCCTACAAAGGACTTAAAATGCATTGAGTGATCGTATTGTCCTTTTGCGCATGTGCTCATCATTGCCTGTACTTAGCTATTTCTTGAAGAATGAGAGATAATGGGAACTGTCTTGAACCCACCACTTAGCCTACAATGAGGCCAGCCACATCCTGCCCAGCTCACAGGTCAGTCCTTGGCTGTTAGCTAACACTGGCTGCGCAGCAGCTTGTTGACCAGCACCAGAAGACAATGACTCATGGATGTAACTGGATAGAACTCAAGGTACCTTATAGGTCCCAAAATACAGCAATGTAGCTTGAATTAAAAAATCAAAGCCAAATTCAGATTGCAGATTTTTCGGTATTTTCAAAAGTACTTGTGAATGGCATTTTTCATTCTGATGAGCATTGTATTCACCAGTAATTTTCTATTTCTGGTTTGGATAATGATCACAGGAGGCAGTAAAGTAAGAGAAAGGCAGGCACGAGCATAGCCGCACCTCCTCCAAGAGGAGGCTTGATGAAGAAAAGAGCCAGGGAGTGTGGCACACGCTGGCGCTCAGGGCAGAGACGAGGGGCCGCACTGTGGAGGCATGTCACAGACAGCTTCAAAGTCACCCAGAAAATTCCTTCTGGGGATGCAAGGAAGCAAGGGAAGGCTTTAGAGAAGAGAATGCATTATTCAAGATAGGCTTCACAAGCTGAATCTGATTGTAGTCTTCATCGTTTTCATAATCATATGACTAAGAGTCCTTATTGCAAGGTCCAAGAAAATCATTTTACTAGATGAAAAACTTAAGTACAATAAAAGTAAGGAAAAAGAGTTCTCTCAGTGAAATCAACCATTTGTAGCAGGGTGGCCATCATTCAGTTTTGGACGTTCGGGTCTAGAATAAATATGTCCTTTAGGTAACGTGTGCTGAGAACAGGAAAGGAACTGTTTTAGGACCCCGGGGCTGCAAAGTTCATTTAGTTTTACAAATCATCATCCATAGCACAAACAAGTATCCTAAAATATAGAGGTGGTGTTCTTTAAAAATTACTGCCTTTTCACCCCTTGTGCAGTCAGAGCTGAACTAATCTGGGACACATTTAACAGGCAGGTTCAATTAGCCTGGAATCCCTCACTAGCCCGCATCCTTCTGGGTAGCTCACTAGCCCGCATCCTTCTGGGTAGCTCACTAGCCCGCATCTTTCTGGGTAGCTCATTATGTTCACAAATTTGGCAAATATCATATTCTGCACTGGACAAAAAAAAAATCCCAGGAGACAGCAGAACACTTTCTGCCCTGGGGATTGACCCAGCTCTCTTTAGTTTTCTAGGTGCAAACAAGGAGGTGATGGTGATATCATCCTCAGCCTCAGGTAGTGAACTCTCCTGGTTGGACAGCACAGGCCCCAAGGGAAAAGTGGCTTGCAGAGGTGTGAGCCATGTTCCTGCTTCCTGAGTCTGAGTCTCCTTCCATAGAATAGGAGCAGTCGGGAGTTGACATTGTGCACCCTATTCTCTGGTAAACATTACCATCAGATGGCCTGGCACCTGCACAAAGTGTCCTGGGTCATATTTACACAGTGTCCTTATGACCATGCCCAGAATAGCAACTTGTTGTGTATATGCCCTTCCTAGCAGCAGGGAAAGATGGAGGTAGACTAGCAGAGAATTGGAAAGTTACTGAGTAGTGAGCCTGTCTATTTGTATTGGCTATTTACCTTTGTTTTATCTTAAGGGGAGGGTGGCTTTTGTACAATATTCCATGGTCAGTTGAGCATAACCTAAGGACCATATTCAATTCCAGCCTCCAGATACCTTTGCTTTTGAGACGATTCTTTGTTTTGAGACAAATCTCCATGTCTTCAAAAGAATAAAAAGAATCAGAATTCTTTTTTTTTCTCTCAGATTTCATCTGAGGTACTGTTAGGACTCAAACCCAAGACAAAAGGCTATCCAATATGCCTATTTAACATAAAGTGGACTGACTCGGGTTTTCCCAGCATACCCCATCCCCTACCCTAAACTTCTCCAGCACAGAGGCTGGGCTGCCCTTCTCCCAGCTGCCCCTCCCTATATAACCCAGCCACTTTGGTTACCCAGCCCTTCTGCATTCATTCTTGGTCTACTCTTTACCCTCCTGGTCTCCTGGTGCTCCCCTTCCTCACATGGCTTAGGGTCATGTCCACTCTGGACTCTCCCAGATGTCCCTGCCTCTGGCTATGCTCTCCCATTTATCTACAGTAAACCCTCTCCTCCACCATACCCAGGAACAGCCAAGTCCTCTTTTTTATTTCTTTTTTGTCAGAAGATTTAGAGAATGCATTTTATAAGCTTAGCTAGTATTTAAGTAAATTCAGATTTAAATTTGGAAGTAGAATAGAAATATTCCCTGACATCTTAAAGCACTACAGGCAGAAGTTTCAACGCATATCGTTCAAATTCATATTGTATCTTTCAGTGTATATTATATATAAAATAACATTAATAATATAAAACTGAAACCTTACTATTCATGTCTCTGGACCTAGCCTGCTGCAACACAGAAGATTTGACACTGAAGTGGGGGGGGGCGCAAGTGACAAATGCACTGGGGTTGGAGACCCATTAATAATTCAAGAGCGAGTGCATTAGGAACATTCGAGGCAGCAGCCCTATCATCTACAATTAAAGAGCTGCACAAGGAGCAGGCTCTTCATAATTCATGGGACAATCTCACTTTCTATTATGGGAGAATTTTATCATTAGAAATTTGTCCTTGTAAGTAAATCGTTATGAAGACCAATTATGTTTTTAATGTATGGATAGTTTTAATTACTTTGTAAAAGCATGCAGCTGATTAAAAACTGATTTTCTCATCTCTTTACAGTGCTGTTTTTATAATAGCACCAGTCTTGTGAAATTTGGCTTGACACAAAGCAAAGTATTTTAGAGATTTCACAATGCCAGCCCTTCACCAAATAATCTACAGTTCTAACTTTGATAAAAGGAAAGCAACAATTACTTCTTATTCTGTGTTTTATACTGTATTAAGGATAAAGAGAAATTTATAGATAGCGTTGTGGGAGAAAATAAATGTCTTCACTTGCCCCAGTTTTCAGTGTGAACAAAAGTTCTCAGGAAGAAGTGACATACACCTTCCACTGACCCTCCCGCTAGACTAATGAGCTAAAAACTTATTGTACAATGTTCAAGTTGTTACAGGTACAGATCCAAGTTATCTTGGGCTATCTTTTTGGTCTTCCCCTGTGTGTGAGCTTATATCTTTGTGATCATCCTTTAAAAAAATAAAACGGATTTATTTGTACTTTATTTGCATGTACATGTGTGTGTTCTTGCATGTACCTATGTGTGGTGTGTGTGCACATGCATGTGTATATGAATGGCATGTTTTTATAGATTCCCTCAAAGGTCAAAAGAGGGTGTAGGATCCCATGGAGCTGAATTTACAGGTGCTTGTGATTCATCTGGCATGTATATTAGGAATGGAACTCAGATTCTCATGAAGAACTGTAAATGATCTTAATCTACTGAGCCATCTCTCCAGTCCAAGAATATTCCTTTGAATGTATAAATAAACACATAGATTCTACAAACCAACAGAGTAAGAATACTCTCAGCTAGCATCTGAGGCCTAGAGGAGAGATGTCTCCAAACTAATGTGGCTACTGGGATTAAAGGTGTGTGTCACCTTTAAGGCTGATCAGTATGGCTGTTTTACTCTCTAAACTTCAGGCAAGCTTTATTTATTAAAATACAAATGAAATATAACTGCATTCTACCAATGTGTTTAAAAACTGTCTTGTTTATAGCTTTCTTTGTTCTTTGTTTCTATAAAAGTATCATCAAATTGTTACTATTTTGGTCAATGTAATTAAGGGTAACCTAAATCTTTGTTCCTCAGCCATTGTCACTCATATTTGGCTCCAGAATACACTATCTCATCCTCTTTGAGGCAAAGGTTGTGGTTTTGTATCAACACTAGGTATCTTAAAATGTTGAATGATATTGTGGTTTGGATTTCTTATTAATAAGTATATTTTAAACATTCTTTAATAGAATGCTCAGCAGTATTATGTCCCACTTATTACTAAAAGTTACTGATAATTACATTTATATCTGATGGAATACAGTTCATAGCTTGCTGCATCTAATCAGACACACAGTTCACAACTAAATAAAACAAAACAAAGGAAAATGGAAAATAGAAAGCAATGAAAACTGTATTTGATCTCTGAAACTAGAAAAATCAAATATTTGGTTTTGTCTGAAAGACCAATTAGTATACAAAGGTGCCAATTCTTCCTCTCAACATTAATACTAGTAAGTTCAAAAATCATCCTAGAAGCTGGGAGGTAGTAGCACTTGCTTTTAATCCCTGTACTTGGGAGGCAAAGGCAGGCAGATCTCTGTGAGTTCAAGGTCAGCCTGGTCTACAATGTGAGTTGCAGAACAACCAGGACTGTTACAAAGAGAAACCCTGTTTCAAAAAAAAAAAAGAAAAAGAAAAGAAAAGAAAGAAAGGAAGGAAGGAAGAAAAGAAAAAGAAAAAGAAAAAGAAAGAAAAAGTGGTGCGGGAGAATTGTCTGTATTCTGTCAATCATGATTTAAATAAATGCTGATTGGCCATTAGCCAGGATGTATGGGTGGGACAACCAGACAGGAAGTAGAAGCAGAGCAAGGAGAATAGGAGAATTTTGGGAAGCAGGAAGCTCTCTTGGCACTTCTGCCCAGACTACAGAAGAAGCAGGATGTGACCTGCCCCGCTGAGAAAGGTACTGAGCCATGTGGCTAACATTGATAAGAATAATGGGCTATGTACGTTACAAGAGCTAATAAGAAGCCTGAGCTAATGGGCCAATCGGTTTATAACCTAATGCAGACTCTCTGTGTGATTTTTCTTTGGGGCTTGCCGGCTGTGGGGTATCGGGTGGGACAGAAACCCCAACAAGCAGGCCCTCATACTACAAAAAATACTCTAGAAAGAGAATCTTAGGGAAAGTAATTTGGTCTTCAATATATTTATATTTGGGAAAATCTAACTGAGGTGTTGACTTATTGTTTTAAAGTGCAGGTTATAGATTTTGAAATTTTTGGACAAATGTCAAGATCAATAAATATAACATAAAAGCACTGGTAAGTTGAGATCTCTAAGATTCATATATGCTCAGAACTGAAGTCTAGGATTGCAGCTCTCAGGGGTGGTTTGGGCCATAGCTTCTCCTTAGGCTACCAAAAAACGGCGAGGCAGAAATGACTCTAACGGGCCATCTGTACATTTATCAACTAATTCCCAAGTAAATGACACCGAGATTCTTTCCCCAATGATGTTAAAGGAGCCAAGATTCTGCCATTCTGCAAAAAGGCATATGTCAGCATCCAGATAAAAACAGAATGATCCTACTAAGAGGTTGCAAATATTTAACTAGGTATGTCATTCAAGTCTAAAAGTTAAATAAAAAAATTAACTGGAGTTATGAAACACTCCTATAAGGGGAATCTGAAAAACACCATGACCAACAGTAATAATAACAACAACAACAAAAACTGATTCACTCAAATTATGGTCACCCAAATTTGGATCCAGAATAGACCATCTCTTATCCCTTTTGAGGTGGGACCTCTGTACTCCTGTACTCCTGTTCATCTCCATGTACATACCTAGTTTGCTTTCTATTACAGCTATATTCCTGTTTATCTTCACATATATGACCTAGTTTTCTTTCTATTGTTGTGGTAAAACACCATGATCATGAAAGAGTGCCCCTTACCGATTTGTTCCCTATAGCTTGCTCAGATTGGTTTTTTATAACCCAAGACCACCTGTCCAGTGGTGGCTTCACACAAAAGATGGCTGGACTCTCTCACAGCAATCATTAATCAAGAAAATACTCTGCAAGACAGCCTGATGGCATTTTATCAGTCGAGGTTCCCTCCTCCCAGATGACTCTGGCTGTGTCAACTTACTTTAAAAAAACTAGCTACACACACACACACACACACACACACACACACACACACACACACACACACACTTCTGTGTCTATAAAATACCATGTAACTTTCTTTTCATTTCCTGGCAATCCTACTTGAAATAAAACCTTTTTCTTCTTCTATCTGGTTATTGGAAAAGTCCACTTACCACTCTCCTTTACAACCTAACCTTATGGACTTATCTCCATGCTTGCAATACTGGAAATGTGATTATAACTGTCCAGGCTTTCTCATTTGGTCTTATAAAGCATAGTACTTGATCTTATAAAAAAATATAGCTCAGATTATTTCACACAAGATGAAATATCAAAATGTCTTGCCCTTTGAATGTTCCCCAGTGGTATCTTTCCATAGTCTTCTTAATGCTATCATCCATCTTTTCTAGAATAGCTGTTTCCCATATTCCTACCTTGAGACCTGCCTGATACACCTGTAGTTCTTTCCAGCTCTGATGAAGTCACCTCCTAGAAGGTTTCCTTATTGCCTATCATATAGAACTCTCTATACTAGTTTTTCTTGCCATGATCTCTCCTTATTTCTAAATACAGAACTTTAGTGTGGTTTTGTTTTGTCTTGCATTTGTTATTTACAGATCTCAGTCAGTTGGAGGTAGAGGCTCATCATACTTAACAGTCTACTTTCTAGTACGATTTATAAGGTGATTGGCAGATGTAAAAATCTTCATTAGATCTCTGCTAACTGAATAATAATGTTACAACTAGGCAAAATCATTGTGCTGGTATTTTTGGCTGGCTTTTATTAGGATGTGTGAGGAGGGGCTGGATTAGGGGTATTAGCCTAAGAAGTATTACACTTATGGGATGCTGGTACTTTCTTTTGTCAAAAAACATTAAGAGACTCTTTTAAGAAATGGAAAATGTTGTTAGTTTTTCATAGCCCAAATACCTCAAATAATAATAAATGGAAGCTAGAATCATTGTAGCTCACTTCCAGAAATTTTAGTTCATAGTCTTTGCCTCTCTTGAATCTGAGTTTATGGTAAGACATAACATCATGTCACTGACAGGGTGTAGGGAGCAGGAGGCTGAAGTAAATAAGGTGTGTCCTCACGGCCCCACTTCACTCAGCCCGGTCTTCCTTCCAGAAGTTTTCACAATTCCTCCATAGAGTGACACCACCCAGGGAGCAAGACACTTCATACTCATGTATAAGAAACAGGACAAACTCAACTCCTGCTTCTTTGGACTTCTCTCTCTTGAGTCTCCTTTTATTAACTTTGTGAAATTGTCCTTAAGGTTCCTCTCAGTGTCTCCTTTATTGTCTCTTTGTGCTGTTAAGTTCAACCCATATCTCTCAGCCCTGGTGAGAGGCTCTCCTTGCATGCCAACCTCTTCAAAGAAGATTCTTGAACTCCTCAATCATCTCCTTTTCCGTTTTGGCTGGGCATAGTGGCTCATACCTTTAATCCCAGTACTCAGAAGGCAGAGGCAAGTAAATTTCTATGAATTTCAGGACTGCCTGGTCTACATAGCAAGTTCCAGGCTAGCCAAGGCTTGTAACTAGACCTTGTCTCAAAATAAAATAAAATAAATCTTCATTTTAAGACTAGGTGTAATTGTACACATCTTCATCCACAATTCTATGTAAGCAAAGGCAGGTGGATCTCTGTGAATGTCATGTTATCAGTGGTGCCAAGCCAGCCAAAGTTGCACAGTGAGGCCCTGTTTAAAGATATAGCTCCATTTTCATGTCCTTCTTTGTAACAAAAAGTAGTTTGCCTTAGGATTTGCTAGTGTGAGCTCATTTTACTAGGTCTGCAGGGAAGAGCCTACCTATCATTTATTTAAATGTTTCTTTCTTCCTGCATTTCAGTGAAGGTAAGAGGGAGATAAGACAATTGGTGTCTATTTATAATAGATGACAATGCCCCTCGTAGACATCATAAGCTAACAAATAAAAAAGCCTCATGCCAAAAATGAGTTACCTCTTTTGAATTTTTTGGCAAATTAGGTTCCGTAGATTTCCAAACATTGTGGGCTGTTGTGAATGCTTTTGGTTACCTTACAGAACTTGACAGTGAGACCTTACTTCTGAAACACCATATACTTGAGTCTTTGACTAGGCTAATGGTTTTAAAAGCAAAAGAAAGAAAATGGATATAAAGTTAAGTGAGTAGAGAAGGAATTGGAGGGGTTTAAGTAAAACCAAGACACATTACATTAAATTCTCACAGAATTGATACAAATATCTTTTATAAAAGAAAGAAAATTTGTGTTTCCATTGAGCATCAATTATATAATACACACTGTTTGAAGCACTTTGTAAATTGGCCTCCATTTATTAGTTAAGAAGTTTATGAGTATGCTGTGGTTACTTAACTAATAAGTGAGAAGCCAGGGCATGAGTTCAGATGGTCCCTTCTACTGATATGGGGCCTTTTCTCAGCACCGTAAAAGCCTTCTGACCAGTGAACCAACAAGGTTCTGTCTGTTTGCTGCTGTTTTGGTTTTGTTGTTGTTTTGTGTATTTTTTTTTGGTTTCTGTTTTTTGGGTTTTTGTTTGTTTGTTTGTTTGTTTTGGTTTTTCAAGACAGGATTTCTCTGTTTAGTTTTGGAGTCTGTCCTGGAACTCACTCTGTAAACCAAGCTGGCCTTGAACTCACAGAAATCCACCTGCCTCTGCCTCCTGAGTGCTGGGATTGAATGTGTGCACTACCACTGCCTGCCTATGTTTGCTGCTTCTTAAACAGAAGGAAGACACCTGAGTCCCAGCTGATGCCTAACACTTCAAAGCCACTGTCCAGTTTGTCTATTTTCTAGCCTCTGACTTTTTCTTTGGCTTGTTTTTGGATTTGGATTCAATTTACTTGCTCTTAAACATAACCTTTGCTTAGGGAAATGGGAAATTCTGCTATTAACATTACTCTTCATTGGAAGGTCTGGAGAGAGTTTGTGACAGGGATTCATTTAATCTCGTTTTGGAAAGCACTTTCTGACTTTATAGACACTTGAAATGTCTATTATAACAGGAGCTGAAAGATGATTTATACTATTTACTTGCTTCTATTTTTAATTATAGACAAAAGTAAGTATATGCGATATATACTATTGGTCTCTAGGATAAAGGCTTAATGTTATTTATCATAGAACAAGCCCTATAATTGTTTGTGTCATAACAATAAAAAAGGAGAAACACATGAAGTGTCTATACTATCTTCCCTTTTAGCATAAAACCCAGGGAGGCACAGGTTGGCAAGAAATCTCTTAACTGAAAACTAATCCCCTCCCACATTGGTAAAAATTCATATTCCTCCATCAAAACATACAAAGGCAGAGGAACTAGAAATATTAGTTGTTCCCTCCATGAGACAGCTGTGCAATGAGCACAGGGCCGGTGAGGACATTTGCAGCACTTTTTAGAGCCTTTTTAAAAGACCCTCTTATACAGGGGGCAGGAAGAGATTTGCTGTGAGAGATTGTGTTTCCTAGACATGTCAGAAGTTATACCATGAAGTCTCACCAATATGGATGCCCAAACATGAGCTAAACAACAGTAACACTAATGGACACAGTGTATGTTAATGTGGACAGGGAAAGCTCAGGAGGCTTCAATCCTATCCAAAGAGCTATAGGCAACTACAGGAGGCAGAGAAAAGAAGAAATAAATACTCTTCTCCAAGGAAGAGCACAGCATTTGGTTATGCAATACTAAATGATCAGTCCTGTAATAATATAATACATATATACAAGCAATGTTATTCAGACTCAGCAGGTTATATTTATGTATTTAGGAATACACACACACACACACATGCATGTGAGCACACACACAGATACACACACAAATATAAACAACTGAAGGGAACAAAAGGTTATGAATTTAAAGAGAACTGGGGGAGATGTAAATGGGAGTGTTTGGAAGGGGGAAAAGATGTAGGTATTATATTAATCTCAAAATAATAAAGAAAATTATTTTTTAAAACCTACTATAAAGGTCAGGCAGTTGTAACACATGCCTTTAATTCCAGCACTTGGGAGGCAGAGGTAGTGGATCTTTGCAAGTTCGAGGCCAGCCTGGTCTACAAGAATTAGTTCAAGGCCAGCCTAGTCTACAAGAACTAGTTCCAGGACAGCTAGGGCTGTTACAAAGAGAAACCCTGTCTTGTAAAACCAAAACAAACAAATAAATGAAAACCCTACTACAAAAAAATATCCTTCATGACTTGTCCTAGGCTTCTATACTATTATCTGACTCCATGTTCCATCTTCCATCACAATTCCTAAGGCCTATAAAAACTGTTCTGAGATTTTTGAATGACAGAGCATAACATGAAAAGTCTATGGCAGAGAGATTTATTGTTGATGCTGTTGTGTATTTACTTATCCTGGACTGGAATATTCTCTTCTGGATGGAGTGAGAGATGCTTGTAACTCAAGAAGCCAAGGACACCTAAGAAACTCAGAAAGCTTGAGAAACTTAGAAGACTCAGCTTGGAAAGTTACAATGTCACAATGTCCTATCTGAGAGAACAAGTAATAAACAATTTCTGGGAAGACTCAGCTCAGAAAGTTACATCACAAGGTCCCATCTGAGAGAATAAGCAGCAAACAGCTTCTGGGGGAAGAAGGCAGAGAACAGATGTGACTTTGATGAGTCATTTTTGCTAAATGGGATTTTTTATGATGGAGGGGCCTTTAACTTATCCACGTACTGACCTATCAGTATCCAGTAATCTCATTGGTCCACCAAGCTAGACTTGGACAGAATCATTTCTTTGATCTGTTATCTGTGCCCAATCTGGGATGAAAATACTTTAGTTCATATTTTCCAGGAGTCGTTAGGCAACAAATGTTTTCTTCTATTTTCTTCCCATTCCTCCAGGGAGATGATAAAGGCCATGAAGGTATCTGTAAGCCTTGTTGACAGATTCTGTGTAGAGGAAGGAAGGTAGGAGGCAAGGGTACGTATGCCTATGAAAAGTGGGGACAGAGCAGGTTAAATGAAGTTGGTACCATTGAATGAGAAGTTGGAGGGGTGAGGAAGAACCAAGACTTTTCTTGGTTCATACCTCCCAACAATCATTAATTAGTATGTTGACATTCTCATAGACTTGTTTCCATGGAAACACAGATCTGGGGTTGAATGCAGTTGCTGGACTTGAAATCCTCCTTTACTAGATCTTTGACGAGAAGAAATGACTTCACCTCTTTGCATGTATTGTAATACTTTGCAAGGTAATGGTGAAGATTAAATAGCTTTATACTTCTAACATGATTTTAAAAGTGCTGATCTTGGAGTAGGTGCTTAGTGGTTCATCAGCACTGAGAACTCACTTATCTTTAGGTTGAAGAGACTATATAACCTAAGAAACTGAAACTGAAACAATATGCAAAAACCTGTAACTCTTAACACAAATTCAGTCATGGTAGTGCTACAGGAGCACTCCATCAGAAAACAACCCCTTCGTATACCCCATCCTCCTAGTCTCTACGCTGACTCATGAATTCAAACTCATATTCCTTATGCTTCTTTGTGTATAAATTATTGAAAACTTAAAGTTTTAAATTAATAAATATATTACCTCATATTAGTGGTTTGTCAGGAACCTGGGAGCATTTACCTGTGAGGCTGGATGGAGTTTACAAGCTCTCGACAAGCGGCAGGTGAAATGGGAGGCAGGTATGTGAAGACTTGGTTGGGACTGTAGGAACTGTGCAGGTGTTGTATGAGAGACATTTTCTGAAGAGAAGTGATACACATGTCTGCTTTTTACAGAAAGGGAGCCTATGGCCAACTAAAGCAATGATTTCACCAAAGTCCAACTTGGTCAAGCAATAAGATTTTATTGGAGTTGCTAACAGAATTATGGATGAGGGATGATCCTGGAGCCCAGTCATAAAGAGGGAGGAGTGATATTATGAGCAAAGGGACCAAGGCCGTGATGGGGAAATCCACAGAAACAGCTGACCTGAGCTAGTGGGAGCTCACTGACTCCAGACTGACAGTTGGATAACCTGTATAAGACCGAACTAGGCCCTCTGAATGTGGGTGACAGTTGTGTGACTTGGGCACTTTGTGGGGCCACTAGCAGTGGAACCAGTATTTATCCCTAGTGTATGATCTGAGTCTTTGGAGCCCATTCCCTATGGAGGGATACCTTGCTCAGCTGCGATACAGTGGGGAGGGCTTTGGTCCTGCCTCAAGTTCTGTGACAGACTTTGTTGACTCAGAGGGCCTCATCCTCTCTGAGGAGTGGGTGGGGTTTGGGGTGAGGAGAAGATGGGGGAATGGGAGGATGGGAGGGAGAGGGAACTGGGATTGGTATGTAAAATAAGACTGTTTTAAAAATAAAAACATATAAATAAAAACAAAAAACAAACAAACAAACAAAAGACAACTTCCTTGTAAGAAGTAAGCTGCAGTGCACCCTGGGATTGACCTTGTCGTGGCCACCTGCTGCTACATTTGTAGCAGTAAATTTCTAGGTCTCCTTCACCCTGAACTGAAGCAGGATGTGCTGGCTTGTGACTGTCATCCAATTACTAGAGAAATTAAGTCAGGAGTATTATTGAACAGGGGGTTACAGCCTGTACCAGCCACCTCCTCTCAATGAACCAAGTGGAAGAGTCCAAATGAAAGAGCTATTGAGAAAAACAATTTACTTCCCCCATTCTGTCCCCAGTGAAATCCTGTCCTTCTCCCTTCCCTAGCTGTGGTTACCAAAGCTCAAACCCTGCACTGCAGGCTCTCCAGCTGCCGGCCACAGTGCTACCAAGTCTTGAAATGCCTCTCTGGTTATCAAACTTGGGGATGACAATTTGTGCCTTGTGAAAGAAAAACAAACAAAGAAAAACAATGAATTAATCACTAAATATATCCATTGTTCTTGTTGACATCATTAGTAGGTCTTCAATTTATACCTGGGATAAAATGATGTTTTGCAATCAATTGCTCCTGTTTTTCTTTCTGGCTCAACATTGGGTATGATGGGACTATTTGAAAAGGTTTTCAAACAGGGGTGGTTTCCTGTCATTCTAAAAGCAGTAGCTGGACTTATTATGATCCTATAAAAGACTTGGTCTTATGAACAAACCCTGAGGAAAATGTTGCTGGTGAAAAGCTATGGGGTTTGCAGGCCTTCTATATATCAGAGAGAGTTGGAGGGGAAATGATCCACATTAAAGCGAATCATTGTTTCTAATTCCTAAAACAACACATTTCAAAATGAGAAAATGTTATCATTTCAAAAATCTTCTTGTAGTAGCATTTCTCAATTCTCTTCATAAGTTGTTATAACTATCAAAAATTTGGCAAAGACAATGCTATTTTGGTCCATTTCTGTTTTCTCTTACAACTGAAAATGTGAACATTTTCTGAGGTCTTTCATGTGACACAGCCTAGACAGTAGAATACAGTAGAAGTAACATGTCTACCTCCCAGGCCCCCATTGTTCTCTCGTCTCCTAAAGTTGTGCTCCCTTCCTTCTACACATAAATATACAAGTATCGATGAGCACAAGGCAGAAGGATACAGACACCCTGAAAATTCATCCTGGTTGACCAAAGCCAGTAGATTGTGCTGTGTGTGAAAATAAACCCTTGCAATTTGCCATATGTACTTTTGTAGATTGTAGTACAGTGATAGGATTAATTTTTTCAATCAATATAGGCCATTACTAAGAGGATTTTTGATTAGCAAAGAAAATAGTAACTGTTTATTGTCTCTGTGACCAAGATGCCTCACACAAACAGCTTTAAAGAAATAAGAGTTTATTTTGACAGGAGGTCTCAGTCCACAGTCATTTAGGCTGGGACAGAGCATCAGAGTGCAGGAGTATGCCAGAAGGAAAGCATTTTGTAACATGAGGGCCAGCTTGTTGGGGTTTCTGTCCTGCCCAGTTCCCACAGCCGGTAAATCCCAAAGAAAAATCACACAGAGGTCTCCATAACTTATAAACTGAATGGCCCATTAGCTCATGCTTCGTATTAGCTCTTATAACGTATTTTAAACCATTATCCTTATCTATGTTAGCCACATGGCTCAGTACCTTTTTCATCGGGGCAGGTCACATCCTGCTTCTTCCGTGGTCTGGGCAGAACTGGGGAAAAAGCTTCCTTCTTCCCAGAATTCTCCTGTTCTTCTTGCCCCACCTTTACTTCCTGTCTGGTTGTCCCACCTATACTTCCTGCCTGGCCAATCAGCGTTTATTTAAAACATGATTGTCAGAATACAGACAATTCTCCTGCACCACTTCCCCCTCTTTTTTCTTAAACAAAGGAAAATATCCATAGTCCATTTTTTGGGAATGTGGGCGTAGTATTCCAGGCTACTTCCAGCTGGTTGGGGGCACTGATAATCTTATGGGGACCTAAAGAAAATTTAGAGTTATGATCAAGTCCTGACTGGAGTATCCTGTGAGGCTTGATCATCTCAGGCAGCATCTTGATTCTGTTCTGGATGTAGAACTCAGACATCTGGGCCATCTGTTCCTACGGGAGATTTCTCAGGTGGTCTTCCTTGATCAAACCTGATTTTTCTTAACTCAGAATAAATCCACAGCCTCTCATTTCCTGTGGAAACAAAAGCAAAATCTCTTCTGCAAAATAACATATCTTTTGACTTCAATTTTGAAGTCAAGGTATTTTCAAAATACCTATCTTGGATTAATTCAGCAGCATTTATAAGCAAAAATCTTTTAGCAGCTGTTGCTCCTTCTTCAGCATTCAAACAATTCAAAGAGAGAATAATAACATACAGTATCCAGATTCTCTGTGTGTTTTCCATCTTTATGTGGCTTTACTTTAACCTCTATTTCTTTTATTTTTACTTTTAGTTTTTGAGACAGGTTCTCTGTGTATCTTTGTCCTGGTTCCCACAGCCATTAAGCCCTAAATAAATCGCACAGAGAGGTTTATATTAATGATAAACTGATTGGTCCATTAGCTCAGGCTTCATATTAGCTCTTATAACTTATATTAACCCATTATCCTTATCTATGTTAGCCACATGGCTCAGTACCTTTATCAGCAGGGCAGGTCACATCTTGCTTCTTCCGTGGTCTAGGCAGCACTGGGGAAAAAGCTTCCTTCTTCCCAGAATTCTCCTGTTCTTCTTGCCACACCTTTACTTCCTGTCTGGTTGTCCTACCTATACTTCCTGCCTGGCCAATCAGCGTTTATTTAAAACATGATTGACAGAATACAGATAATTCTCCTGCACCAGCATTTCACTTCATGGTCAGTGAGAAAGCAGGCAAAAGAATGTGGAGCTCAGCTGGTTTTCTCCTCCCCACTTGTATTCTATAGCTGCCTTTCTCCTTTACCCTTGTAATTTATGGCTGGCTTTCTCCTCCACCCTTGTAATCTATAGCTCCCTTTCTCCTCTACCCTTGTATTCTATAGCTGCCTTTCTCCTCCACCCTTGTAATCTATAGCTCCCTTTCTCCTCTACCCTTGTAATCTATAGCTGCCTTTCTCCTCCACCCTTGTAATCTATAGCTGGTTTTCTCCTCCACCCTTGCAATCTATAGCTGCCTTTCTCCTCCACCCTTGTAATCTATAGCTGCCTTTCTCCTCCACCCTTGTAATCTATAGCTGCCTTTCTCCTCCACCCTTGTATTCTATAGCTGCCTTTCTCCTCCACCCTTGTA